>JANHZT010002322.1:39221-50756 GCA_032468215.1 Stegonotus admiraltiensis
TAATTTTTGCTCTAAAAGACACATTAGGGCTTATTTTCTGGTTAGGTCTTATTTTGGGGAAAATACAGTACTAAATGCACCAGGGGTGGGTTCTACTTACCTTTACTACCGGTTCACAACATGGCTGTGTGCACAGACTCGCTTCGCTCACGTACACTTCTGCGCATGCACAGAAGCATCCTGATGACTGACCTGGGATCAGTGGGCAGAACTGGGGGCAACCCACCACTGAAATGCACCCATCTGGCTGACAATCTTAACTGGGGTTTATTTTTGGGTAGGGCTTATATTATGAGCATCCTGAAAAATCATGCCAGGACTTATTTTCTGGTTGGGTCTTATTTTTGGGGGAAATAGGGTAATATCAGCATACATTAATTTCATTATATCTTTTTATTTCCTGTTAAATTGAATGATGGCCATCAGGATGGATTATTTGAAACAAGATTAATCATATACAGTAGTTACAATGGTTAGGAAGTATATTTCCTCCAATATCAGATTCAGTAGCAAGCATCCATCTGAATTTTAGTTGCTAGGGAAACAACCAGGAACTCATTGTTAAATATATGTCCTCCTTTGTGGAATTTCCAAAGAAATTTGGTTTGCTACCAAACAGCCAACCTGGACCATATTACAAGCCTACCTATTTCTGCAATCTCCTGTGATGTTTATTCACAAATTATTATCTCTAGCATATAGAGAATGAAATAGCTTTAAGAAGATCCTTTGTCATTTTGAGTGATATTTTTGTACACATAGTATTTGAAAGAAATTAATGGAATAAAGTTCTCTTATAATTTGTATTACTGCAGTGTTCATCCTGAGAACTCTCATCTTTACAGCTGAGTGGAACTATAGTGATTCTGGCTCAGATGGAGCAGTGTGTATGCTAAGTTTTTTTTTACCATTCTGCTTCTATATCAGGGTTGTCAAACCCATGGCCTGTGGGTCAGATGTGTCACATGCTGGCCACGCCCAGTTTAGTGAAGGAAAAAAGTCATATGTCATGTGACACCACTGTGATGCCACGAGTTTGACACCCCTGTTCTATATGCTAGGCATAGGGAGGCACAAATGTTGTTCAAATAAAAATGAATACAAGCTGAACATAACAAACCATCATCACACAGGTAGCCAGTGTGAGCAGCAAATCAGAAAACAGTGACATTCCTGATATTTGTGCTTAAAGCTGTAGCTGGAAAGAGTTATATTGATTTCAAGTGATGTTGTTAACAGCAAGCATTGATACGATAGGAGCTTTATATGAAGAGTGCATGTGCTTGTGTTTTCAGAGCTATGATCTGAAATATTACAATTAAAGTTTCATTGTGCTCTCATGATCATTGGCTATTGATTGTCTCATCTCATGACCTTGTAGGACTTCCAAAGTGTCATTTGGAAGGACAAGAGACAAGTAAAAATCAGAATACAGTTCAGATAGAGAGCCAGTTCAGATAGAGAGCAATAAACAAAAGTCAGGAGAACCAAAGTCAGGTATATAGTTAAATCAGACTCCAGGTAGGTCCCATAGCAACAGGGTTCAAGGTCAGGAATATAATCTGATTCCAAAAAACAGTGAAAGAGAGAGGGGAGTGTAAGAAACTAAGTCTGAAGCAACTGCTGTAGTGCTTTGATTCAATCCTTTGTTGAATCAAGGGACAGCTAGTTAGCCTAGATGACTTGGTTCTTCTAGCTGATGACTTAACTTACACTAAATGGTGCTATAGCATAAAGATTATGCCAATAACGTCCTTTCTTTTGAAGTGCTTAAGCAAAGCATTGAATCCCATTTGTAATTTTTTATGCTTTCATTTTTCTTTGAATAACATTAACGTTACATTCCAACATTTTTATGCATTACTGAAAGGAAACATTAATAATTCTATTATGTTTTAACTTGCTTTCCTTTGGAGGCAGGGAATTGTCAAGTAAGTATAAACGACATCTGAGTGAGAAAAAAAATCTGCTATAATATTAATTATTAAATTATTTTCTGATGTACTCTTTTGTTCTTTGGGAAAGAAAAGCAGCTGATCCAGATGCATGGTGCCCTCTGAGAAGTAGCTGCCATTTTGGAAGATGGCACAAAACAGCCTCTGTATAGGAAGCATGCATGGTAGATCATCCACTTCTGTTTCCCAAAGGCAATCTCGAAAAACATAAGTGGACTGAAGGGACCCAGGGGGCGGGGAGCAAAGCACAGAGTGGGAAAAGCCCTAGGAGGCCCAGGGCAGGTCATGTGTAAGCTAGAGAGATGCTACAGTGAAGGCCCAGTGCTGAGCAGGCCTCCCAGGGCCCTCCCCAATCCCTGAGACGTCCCTTGCTTAATTTAACAATTGTAACAAAGGGAGCAGAGATTGTGGTTGTTACATGAGGCAATCACTTGAGCACTTCTTGTAAAGTGCAGAGTAATTTTGAAAGATTAAATTTTGGTGAAAATGTTTTTGAAAATATTGGAATTAAACAGACAAATGAACCTGACATTTTATGGTAGTAAAGGAATATTATTTGTTTAGCATTTAAAAGCATAGACAGTTGGTGGATTTTACAAAATGAAGGTAAAAGAAATATGAGCCAGATTGTGACAGTAACTGTAACTATGAAGTCTGGTGACTGCATTCCCCCATGGTTAGCTGTGAAAATGAAGTTTATTTTTAAACATAAATTTAGTTTTTCATAATTTCATACACACTTGTGTAAATGTGCACAGAAGCCTTCTAACATTTATATATTTATTGTAAACCATTTTCCTTTCCCCCTACTTGAGATAAGAAGTGGGTAGGATAAAATTTGCATGAGGACAATAATTATAAAGCCACTGGAACATATGAAATTTAACTGCACGCAGAAAACAAATGTATGGGGGAAAATAATAGAAGATGGGATATAAAAAAGAATAAAGTCAGAAGAATTATATCAGAACAGTAGCTTAGAGTACACTAACATAGTACATTTTGTACTGTTAGTGAGCCTGATGTCAATGAAGGAAGAAAATTATAGTTGAAGACAAAGATCCTGGATAATCCCTTTGGGATGAAAGACATAGTGTGAAGCATCTGAAAGGCACTGAATTGGGAAAGGCAGTACACCATGACAGTTAAAAATGACTTTCTTGATGCTATTAATAAGTTAACAGCAGTGTCCTATACACATTTATTCAGACATAAGTCTGAGTAACTTGTGTAAGATTTCAGTCACTTTTCACACAGGACTATTTTCTGGTCAAAGGAAAAATAATCCTGGGAATTTTGTTCAGTAAGCCATAAATCAGGAGTGTCAAACTCACAGCATCACGGCGGCATCACGTGACGTATCACAACTTTTTTCCCCTATGCTAAATCGTGCATGGGCGTGGCCAGCAGGGGATGCATCCAGCCCACAGGCCGCGAGTTTGACAGCCCTGACATAAGTGTTTGTAATAATTTCTTTATTCATTTGGAATTATGAATGAAACCATAATATAAACATAGCCTTCAGGAACAATAAGGCTTATTGAATAAGCACTCTTGCTCAATGTATGACATTTTATGAGGAATTGGTGGTTTGGGGATTGAGCATAAATCACCATTTTCTTTGTTTTATGAAACTGATTTCTTAAAACAATGCAAGGTAATGGACAGTAGAGACCATATATGATGGGAGATGTGCTTTCTTCTACTATTCGCTTTAAAAAACACCTTCATAGACATCACCTGAAGCAATACATTGGAAAAATATTCTTGTTCTGTTCCATTGCATTGAATTTAACATTCCTTAAAGATCATTTCTTCCATTCCTTATTTAACATCCAGCCATAATGTCTTAAGCATTCTCCTGAATTTCTCAAAAACAGTTGTGGCAAATGTATGTTTGAAAATGCTTGTTTCATATATTCTCCATGAGTTATGATTTGCTTCATTACCTTGCCTACTGCCTGTTTAGGTTTCCCTCTATCTAATATGTGAAATGGTTTTAGAAAAGAAAGCAAATTTTGATATATTTGGAATCATTTCTATAAACTTTATTATTTATGCAATATACTAGAAGTATGTGGGAAGCATTGATGAAGCTTCCTTTCTTTTCCTTTTGCTTTTGCTTTTGCTTTTCCTTTTCCTTTTCTTTTCTTTCCTTTTCCTTTTTCTTTTTCCTTCTCCCTTCCCTATTGGATCCTTAGTGCAGACTTTGCCCCAAGATGTCAGGGTATGACCTTTCTGAGTTTATGGATTGATGCATTCTTTTAATTTTTGTTTTAGTTTTTGCTGGCATGCTTCAACAGCATGGCTGTGTGTTACAAGGAATGAACAGTCAGTTCAAAAGAAGCTTGTGCATGAATTGCTCTAATGATCTCGTTCTGTTTTTTTGAACTATACTAAGTTTCTTACTTGGCTTTATTTGCTGCTTACAAGGGGATCAAGGTAATTCTTTCAGTGTTGAAGTATTTTGCTAATGCTTAAAGTGAATATGTTTATCATGCCCGAGTTGTAATTGTTTGGTTTGCTATTATTTTTGGTATACTATTATTGCACTTTTAGTAATTAACTAACACAAAAATATTACCTGTCCTATTTACAATTGAAGTTTACTTTAGTTTTGGATTTTCAAAACTAGCTTCTCTATACACGTTTATTATTTTGTTAAAATGTTATCTCTAGAGGCTGTAGTCACAACCTATGACTTTTACCTCGCCAAGCATATGAAGGCTGCCAGATCTCAGATGCAAAAATTTGGACAACTCAAAATGGCAGCAAAGGAGTACAGGAGAATTCATAACTTGCCCAGCTTGTTGCAGTTTTGATATGGGTTATACTATTTGCAATAACCTGTTTAACTAATATACAGATAGTCTTCGATTTACAATCATTCATTCACTGACTGAAGTAACTCTGACACTAAAGTAACTTATGACTGATTTTCACACTAACTTCTGTTGCAGCATCCCCATAATCACATGATCAAAATTTGGGCACTTGGCAATTGGCATGTATTTATGACTGTTGCACTGTCCCAAGGTCATGTGATCATTAGTAACCTTCTCCACCAGCTTCTGACAAGCAAAGTCAGGAAAAAAACGGTGTCTTTGTTGAACTGAATATTAAATTCACTCCGAAGTAAAAGCCTCTTGCTTCTAAGTAGCCTGGGTCAGACTTCTAATGTCTTCTGGCATCATCCACCACTGTTGGGGTGATATGAAGCTCATGCTCTTTAATGTTGCAGTAGCACACTGGTGGTTGGATGACTACAGAAGACATGACCTGCCGTCCTCAATCAGTTCTTTCATGGCTTTAATTTCAAAATGAAGTGGTAGCAGCAATGTGAAATTTAGGACTAAATCCGTGGAGAAACCTGTTTTTAAGCGAAATTTGTTTCTATCTGATAAAACAGTAGGTTGTGTTCTACTTTACCAAATGCCTTACTGAAGTCCAAGTAAATTATATCCATAGCATTTCTCTGGTCCACTAATTTTGCACATTGTAAAAGAATGAAATAAGTTTCTGGCATGATCTGTTTTTGCATATTTGGAATAGCTTGAACATTTATTTCAGATTCAGTGATCCTGTTATTCTATGCTAAATGTTTGACAACAACAATACGGGCACAAATGCTCATACCACCAAGGATGTACCTTTTTAATATTCTCCAATTACTATTTAGGAATTATTCATATTTACATTTAACACTGACCACAAGCCTGCAGTGTTAGCATTCTTTTTCTCTTGTGTCCCCGTGACATCATCTCATTCTCAAACCATGAGTAAAACAGGTTTAAATCATCCTTAGCAGCCCTAAAATAGTGTTTTCCTAATTATGCTAACACCATCTGAAGGCATCTTACATTTCTCATTTCCTGGAGGGAAGTCAGTTAACTACAATAACAGGAACAAGAATCAGTTAAGGCAGGATGGGAGACCACAGTGGTGACATGCTAGGAACATATTTCATGCTGGGACATTTTCCAGCAGAGTCAAGGATGGGTAGAGCAACTTAGAAATAAGGAATGGCCCAAAAAAGGCATTTCTTTCCATTCACAGGCGATTATCCATTATTTTGTTATGCTTTTTTTCAGGCCACCAGTCAGCAGAGCTGCTCCTCAACCCGAGAAACTGCAAAAGAATAATATCAACAAAAAAAAGAAAGTGGTTGAGGTCAGGTTTAATACTTTGATATTTTAATACTAATATGGGTTTATTTTTAATTCATTTATTTATATCCTGCTTTATTATTTTTACAAATAATTCATTTGATACTTACTGCTCCAATCTTTACCAATTTTATAGTTCTTAAAACTTTATCAGTTTTAATGTATGTTGGTGTGTTAACAAGCTACCCAAATCTGTTAATTGGACAGCCTGTTAATTGTGTTGCCTGGTACATGGGATTAAATTGAATTCCATATCTGGTACTTGGGATTAAATGTAGGTATATACTGTAAAAGTAAATATAGGTAAATTATATAAATGTAAGTATATAAGAAGTAACCAGAATGATACAACCAAGGAACAATTTATTTTCAGAAGGGTAAGTTCTGTAATAAATTAATGTAGTATTGTCATCTAAGCTATCCATATTTTCTGATATTCTACTACCTGTATTGTGATATAAATATGCTTCATAAGAGAATATTGGAAATTAATGCTTTGAAACTTTATATCTTTAAATTGGATTTTTAAGTATAGCCTTTGCCTTTCTTTGTTCATTGATTCAAATTACCATGTTCACATTCTACACAAACACACACACACATTGCATCAAAACTGTTTAGAATTTAACTTTTTTATTAAGCAATGGCTTGCTTCATCTGCAAAAATGAGTACATTTAAATGTGTCTACAACCTTCCTTCCTTCCTTCCTTCCTTCCTTCCTTCCTTCCTTCCTTCCTTCCTTCCTTCCTTCCTTTTATTTCCAGGAACTGTGTTTAGATCATGTCTTTGGATATCGTGGATTTGATTGCCGCAATAACCTTCATTACCTCAATGATGGTGCTGATATTATTTTCCATACTGCAGCAGCATGCATAGTTCAAAATCTTTCAACAGGTAATTAAAATTTTAAAAATTGCCAGTTGTCTTGGTTGGAAAAACAAGCAGGTTAGGTACTAGATGCCAAGGTGTTCAAATGAAAGCACTGTGTTTATTCCTTTGGATATGTAAAGCATTTGTGAGAATAGTCTTCACTGTTTTCTTCAGCATTTGGTATATATTTGTAATGGAAGCAAACAGAATGGCCTGCAAGCACCAGGCATCAATTATGGGATCAGAATAAAAATCAAGAGAGATACAGGCAGTTCTCAACTTACAACCTTTCGTTTAGGGACCATTCAAAGATACAACAGCACTGAAAATGGTGTCTTACAATGAATCCTCACACGTAAGTCTGTCACAGCATCCCCACAGTCATGTGATTAAAATTGAGGGACTTGGCAATGTCCCAGAGTCATATGATAGTCATTTGCTACCTTCCCAACCAGCTTCTGACAAGCAAAGTCAATGCAGGAAACCAAATTCATTTAAAGATCTTATGATTCACTTAACAATTTTGTTTAACAACGTTGGCAAAAAAAAAAAGGTCATAAAATTATCCGCCTTGCTTAGTAATGGAAATTCTGGTCCCAAGTGTGACTGTAATTTGAGGACTATCGGTATATGTTCCTTTTCATCTGCTATCATGTTGGATGATATTATTGATCCATTGTGGTTTAGTACTGTCACATCTCAGTAACAATATCTATGAAATTGTTGGTGGTTATTTGCCTGAAATCCACATGAATATATAGCACACTCGTTTTGGAACTGAATTGTTAAGGAAATAATGGATGTATATTGGTGTCTGGCATGAGCAAATAATTAGCAAAACCTTAAGCAGTTTTTTTTATTTTAAGAATCTAACACTGTCTTTACATTACATTTCAGCTACTTTGTATAAATGGGATTTATTATTACTACTCTTAGATAAATTGGTTTTCTGAAATAGACTGATCTGAAAATGTACTGCTTTTATAGTTTCTGTTTATTGGATATTTAAAAATGAATCCCTTTTTTAATTTTGAACTGCACAGGAAGTCAGAGTTTCTACCTGGAGCATACAGATGACATCCTCTGCCTAACAGTCAACCAACACCCAAAATATAAAAATATTGTGGCCACCAGCCAGATTGGTAGGTCCATAGTCAGTTTAAACTAAAAGATTTTAAATAATTGCACAGATTTTCTGTTTGCATGTTGGAATGTGAAATTGGGCAATGGAACATCTTCTTCTGCAAGAAACAAATGAAGTAATGTACAAATTTATTATAAATCAATATAAGAAAATTACATAAAGCAAAAGCATCTACATTGAAATATAGCCTTTTTCTAATGTTTCAGAAAGCAATTTTGCTAAAATTGTTAACTAATTTGAGGGGTGGTAATTAATATGGGTATAAATGTTGACAATATTAAGAAGCCGGTTCTGTTTCTAAGCTATTATTCAGGAAAGGCTTTGTGATCATGTCTATCTGAAACTCTGGGTAGCTCTTAATAAGGTCTCCTGTGCTAGAACTTTCTCAAATAGTTGTTCTCATTAAACTCTTACAAATGTAATGTAGGATACATTTCAGTTAAATAGGAACCCTGGTTGGTATGACCACCATTAAGAGGAGTGCCAATGTTTTCTCTTAGTGCAATTAAGTAAAATAATGAAATTGATTGCTAAGAAAAGAGGTAGTGGGAGGAACCATCCCTGTACTTAATTCTTGAGCAGATAGAAGCAGTAAACACTTCCATATGTATCACCGTTGGACTTCTTATTTGCATAATAGGATACAACAAAACCTTGCGTTTTTTTTCCTATAACAAACATTATATTAGACACATAATTCAACAATATTTTTGCTTGTTTTTTATATCCATACTCATGTTGCTATTGTTCTTTTTTTTAACTTCAATATTTTTTTCTGGTGCTAATGTTGAGAACTTCAGCATTAGAAACCTAAACTTATTTCAGTTATTGTTTTTCCCTGATGCTTCCATATTTGTCATTGCCCTCATCATGCAGGTAATATGGCAGAATTTCCAGGTAAGGATTTCTCCTTTCTGAGTTCTTGTCAATACTGTTACCATTCTCATGCTCATTTGTTGTATCTGTGTCACTTAGAGATACAAGGTGAACATCAACAAATAAACTCTTTCTTTGTGTATTTTTCCATAAATATTTCATTTTATCTTAGTTTATCATTTCATGGAATCTAATAACTGTCCAACCTTAGGTCCCATGCTATTGTTACAGTTCTGGGGTACCTTTGTTGTTTTGTATATATTTCTGTTTCTGGAATTTAGTGGGCTTGATTCCCAAGAGGGGTGATGCATTCCAGAGGAGTAAGAGGCAACTCAGTTCAGATAGTTTGTCTGAGAGAAAGAAGGTGAAGATAGCTCCTCCACAATGCCCTCAAAATATATGTTTGATGTAGATAATAGGATGCTTCAGTTTGTGAGGATTTTATCTATAAGTATAGAACAATAACTGTCTATGGAGATTCTTAAATAAGTGTGGAACCTTCTTGGAACTACTGAAAGGACAGATACGACTCCACCTGTCTCCTGTTTACAACACAGTCAGTTCAGCAGTTCCAAGAAGGTTCCACACCCATTTGCACTATTCAGGTGACCTTGAGGACACAGATAAACTTCCAAGTGGCCTCAGCAACTCTCAGAGAGAGTGCTAACAATGAGATGACTACAAGGAATATAAATACTTCAATTCACCACCATTCAGTCAGAACTGAAGAAACTTCTTGGATGAGAAGCAAAACGTCTTCAAGGAAAAACAAAGGAAGTCCAGTTGCCTTTTGAAAAGCACCTTTGGGATATGGTACAATAAAGAAACCTACTTGGAAGAATCACCACTTGTCTTTCTTGATTTTGGGGGCCTGACAGTACTGCATAATTGCCTTATTTTAAGAAGATGTACTTTCATTGGAAGAGTTATAAACTTAAATAATGTTTTCTTAATTCTCCCTGATTAAAAACGATCAGGTACTACACCGTCTATTCACATATGGGATGCAATGACTAAGCAGACTCTTTCTATGCTGCGTTGCTTCCATTCTAAAGGAGTGAACTATGTTAACTTCAGTGCAACTGGCAAACTTCTGGTGTCTCTAGGAGTTGATCCAGAGCATACGATCACAGTATGGAGATGGCATGAAGGTATGTTTCCAATCTTCATTCTTATTAATTTTATATCAAATTGCACATTAAATACATGATAGCATCATTGTTAGGTTTTCATTTGAAAAAAAATATTTTATTTCTGTTTTTGTACTTTCCCCTCTATCTTATTACTACCTAATGTCAATTAAGGATTAAATGCATTGTAATGATATATATATATATATATATCTAGCTAGTTATATTTTTACTTTATTGATAGTATTTTGGATCATCAATTATCTGTTAGGAGGATGTCATAACAACGAGAATACAACCATGTCCCACAAAATATTTAAAAAAATTAATGTAGCATAGAAGATTGAATATCAAAGAATAAAATCACTATGCACATTTTCTGAAATATCACAAAGAGATAAGAATATAAGAGTTATGCTGGGTCATATAAAAGGCCCATGACCCCACAATCCCACGAGTATTCTTTCCCATTTAGTTGCCCAGGAAATTTATTTATCCATGCACTTTTCAGAATAACAATATTTTTGAAACTTCTTATAACAATGTAAAGTATTTTAAAGAAAAATACTACAGTATATACACTACGTTTGATTTAGCTAAAAGGCAAAAAAAATATTTAAATTTCTAGAATCTTCACCGGCCAATGTGTGTGTGGTAATGTCATGATAGGGAAGGGAAGGAAGACTTCAACTGAACAGTATTTTCTAGCACCTGCCTATGAGAGTAATGGAAAACTTTTCCCACTTATGTCCCAGCAGTTGGTTTTGAAAAGTTGACTCTTCTGTAGCTGGAATGAATGTAGAACCACCATTAACTGGGGTGGCAAGTAGCTATTGGCAGGACCATTTTTAAAGTCAAATTTCCCCTGATAGCCATATGCACCGTAAGAATGAGATCCCAAGGGCTACAACGATGGCAGATTGCAGCTGTGACCTACTTATGTTTGTGAAACATTAAAATGTCTTCTCTGATTTCTACAGGTGCTAAAATTGCAAGCAGAGGAGGTCACCTAGAGAGGATCTTTGTTGTAGAGTTTCGTCCAGATTCTGATACCCAGTTTGTTTCTGTTGGAGTAAAACACATGAAGTTCTGGACTCTTGCTGGAAGTGCTTTGCTGTATAAAAAAGGAGTGATAGGTTCGTTGGATGATGCCAAAATGCAAACCATGCTTTCAGTGGCATTTGGAGCAGTAAGTAGTCTTCATCCCCTTCCTTCTTGTTTTGTGTGATTTGTGCAAAGAAAAATTAAACCAGTTTCACGAGAAAGGGTTTTAGTTGTCAATATGTTTACTGGTGAGTAAAAGTAATTGAACATAAAGAGAGATAATACAACATTTTCTTTACAGAATAATGCTAACAAAACCAGTATCCTTGGGGGTGGGGGGGTGGGGTGG
>JANHZT010002322.1:54986-70687 GCA_032468215.1 Stegonotus admiraltiensis
CCCCACCCTAGCTCTGGGGATAAAAGGCAGGGGGCAGAGATGAATAGGTGTGGCAGACAACTATTCATCTCCCTGCCGGTCCGCTGTTGATAGCCTGCACTTCTGACTCCTGTCTGGAAATGATCAGAATTATTCTTGGAATCTGCAGCACCTTCTGAGCACGTGTCTCTGCTGCTGGAAGAAAGCAAGAAAGCAAGCGCACCTTCCAGGACTTTCTTTACAAGTGTGGGAAGAGAGAGAGAGAGAGACTCCTGGTGTGTTGGGCCATTTCAGGGGGAAAGGCAGTGAGCGTCACTTTCCACAGGACTTAGGAGACTTTGTAGCCTGCTGTGAGAGAGCGGCTGCTGGCGCTCCTAATAAAAGGAACGTTTTGTTAACTACAAAGGGCTTGTCGTGTTTGGGAGCCGGGTCAGAACAGTTTTAATTCTAAAACAAAAGAATACAAATCATAAATAATGTGAGTCACTGTAACCCAATATCATCATTTCTATTCTGCAGAAACTTCTGAATAAAGTTAATTTGGGCCATGCTGCAAGATGTGCTGCCTACAGTCCAGATGGCGAGATGGTTGCTATTGGCATGAAGAATGGAGAGTTTATTATTTTGCTTGTCAACAGTCTTAAAGTTTGGGGCAAAAAAAGGGATAGAAAATCTGCTATCCAGGACATCAGGTACTTCAGCAGGCAAAGTAGAGAATGCCAGAAAGAGAAAAAGCAGAAGTGTGCCTATTTATTCCATTACTGCTGATGTTTTTGGCTTCATGCCATTTGATAGTGGCTTGCAGCTTAATGGCTAAAGTGACTGCACTGAGATTACATCGGCAAGAAAGATAACTCACACAGGGAACAAGATCTTCGAGTACTTCTCCCCTAGAATTCTAAGCAGTGAGCCAAACTCGTCCACTATGAGTCCAGAGACATATTGCTTGAGATGCACAGACTTATGAATCTGTCTATAAATGGAGAGAGGCAGGGAAATCTGAGGGCAATGTAAACGATGAAAAAAAAACATATTCTATCCTTTGCAATACCAAATCTTGGAACTTCAAAGAAATATGGGAAAAAGTATAAAGCTGTGTAGTGTCAAGAGGAGTAGGCAGGAGAGGACTGTTAAAAAAATAAAATGCTCTTACTTCAGTAGCAGAATTTCAAAATAAGCATATTTTGGGTTGAATAAATGAAAGTTCTATACAGATAATGGTATTACAATTATATTTGGATCCTTCCTATATATTCTGCCTGTGGATAAAAAACATTCTACTCAGTATTATTTGTAGTTCCACCAAATTCACCCCTTGGTAGGTCCATAAGCTTATGTGAAGCTTTCTGTCCTGGCTGGACAAGCAGTGGTAGGAAAGCCTGCACTGGAGCAGAGGCAATACTACTTTTTGGCTGCCGAGGGTTGACCTGTTTTTGATTATTTCTTTTTTAGCAAAGACTAGAATGGGCTTATGATTGGAAAGACAAGATTAGACTCTGCAAACTATGAGAGGGCAGGACTGACAGAATAACAGTAAACACAGCAAAACAATTGAATTGCCATGATTTAGTGGTGCAATCTTGGGGAGCTCCAAGAAGATGCAAAAAATGGTGTTGAAAGTCCAGCTCCATTGGCACTGACTTCTCACGCATCATGACCTACTAACCAGAATGGGGCAGTAGTGTATAGCCTTTTCTTTCCAGGCACATAGAGATGCTCTTTGACTCATCTACTTCTAAAAATTCAGAATCATACATAATATGCATTACATAAGATGCTTTTAAAATGAACATACAACTATGGCTCATTTCATGTAATGGTTAACAGTTACCAGGTCACCTGAAGGAATATTTTCCTCTGTGTGTACCTAGACAGAACTTAAGATCACTGAATGAGGCCCTTCTCCAGCTTCTGCACCACATGAGATGAAGTGGGCCGCTACACACTGAAGAGCATTTTCTATGCTGGTGCCCCATTTATGGAATGACTTCCCCTTGAGGCTTACACCCATTAGCATCATCATTTTGATACCCAGTGAAAACCTTTCTATTTTCCCAGAATTTTTCATTGACTTTTAATTGTATTTTAATTCTTAGGTTTTGAATGGCCACTGTGCTACTGACTAATTTATATGGTGTTTTTAATTTGTAATTTATATAATTTTATCATATATGATTTTATCCAGGTTGTATTTTAATGAATTGTAAACTGCTCAAGAAGCTTTGGCTGTTGGGCAGTTTAATTTTTTTTAATATCACTATCATCTCAGAAACCTCTAGAACCTTCTTTTTGTTGTTTCTAGAATCAGCCCGGATAATCGGTTTTTGGCAGTGGGTTCACAAGAACATACTGTAGACTTCTATGATCTCACACAAGGCACAACCTTGAATCGAATCGGCTATTGCAAAGACATCCCAAGTTTTGTCATTCAAATGGATTTTTCAGCAGATGGCAAATACATTCAGGTAAAGTTTTTACTTTCAGCCTTCCTGATTCAGATAAGAATTCATGCCTTAGGTCAAGAAGAGCAGGACATCTTTAAGACATCTTAAATTTCATAGACCCTTCCTATTCCTTGTTTATGATACCGATATTCCAGAATAGTAAGCATCAGGAAGGAAGAACTGACAGAGACAAAAAAAACCTTAAAAGTTAGGTATAAAGGGCCACAGTTACTATGTTTAGATTGACTTTTAAATTGATCAGAAGGTCAGATTTTTAAAATGTCAAATGAGACAAATTTATAGGCTCTGATTTGCTGGAAGTATGAGAAGTAGTTTCATAAATCAACCATTCACATTCCAAAGTTTGCCATGAGTATTTATGAACACTCTCGCTGTTCAAATATTCAGTTAAATATTTCAACATTTTATATACTAAAATAAGCAAGGAGAACCCAAAATTGTCATCACTCCTGGGATGATTTTGGAAGAACTATATATTTTATCACTGTCCATATAATCATTTTGATTCATTTCCTTCCTTAGGTATCAACTGGTGCCTACAAACGTCAAGTCCATGAGGTGCCACTAGGAAAGCAAGTGACAGATACAGCATTTATTGGAAAGATCACCTGGGCTACCTGGACAAGGTGATGTAGCACAAAACGCTAAGCAATGAGCATAAACCTACACCATCAGATCAGAATAGGGAGAGGCTACTTAGGCCATTGAGTCTGATCATCTGCTTCAGGTTGGAATCCAAATGAATCCATTCCTGACAGATGGTTGTCTGTCTTCCACTAGAGCACATCCCTTAAAGGAGAGACTGCTACCTCTTCAGAGATAAAAAAAAGTCAGAAGTCTATGACAAGAATGCAGATTAATGAGCAGATAGTGAGAGACTAATCCACTTAGAATAGCGGCCCTTAGAAAATGCCTCTTTTGAATTTTAACATTCCACTTCATTCTTTCAACAGCACTTGAAGTATGTTATACTTTTTTATATATCCTATACTCCCAAAGACATTTTACTGCCATGTCTTCACTAATTAGTTGATTTTTCTCCTTTGGAGCAGCATCCTTGGGGATGAAGTCATTGGTATTTGGCCCCGAAATGCAGATAAGGCAGATGTCAACTGTGCCTGTGTGACCCATGCTGGCTTGAACATTGTCTCTGGAGATGACTTTGGGCTAGTCAAACTCTTCGATTTTCCATGTACTGAAAAATTTGTAAGTGAGCTTGTTTTGCCTTTTTGGTATATGTTTGTCAGCGTTCCTTACCTTGATCAATGTTTGGTTGATCAGTAGCTGAGATCAGCCTGTATCTTCTGGTGGCAAGGAGATATGGCTGGCTGTTTGTGAGTGAAGCAACATTGTGTTCAGTGCCAGAAAGTGTTTCTTTTCTTGACAGGCCAAACATAAACGTTACTTTGGTCATTCTGCACATGTCACCAACATACGCTTTTCTCATGACGACATGTATGTTATCAGCACAGGAGGAGATGACTGCAGGTAAGGTTTTGCATTGTGTAACATTTAGTTGGTTAAGTGGTGTGGTTGGAGATTTTGAGTTCAAATGGGAGAAAGCCAAACTCATTTTATTAGCATGCAATAGATGCTTAAAGTTCAGTTAAGGAATTCTGTTTGGTGCAGGCACACACTATTTGACACGATTATATTATGGTCTTTGCAAATAGTATCTGTGTATGGCAATGGTGGGAAATTACTTCTTGTTAGTTGGCATTTCTTGTTTTAAATGTGGTGGAATATGGGGGTGGATGGGTGGAGAACAAGCTTGCAGTACAATTTTAGCCACATCTGTTGTTTATTTGTAATAACGTGTTATTTTTTCTTCTTCAGTGTATTTGTATGGCGATGTCTTTAAAGGTCACAACTCTCCAGGATCATTCTTGCCACCACTGCCATTTGAGTGCCAAACAGTAAATGCATGGAAGTTCAAGATCTCAGCATGGCTGGGATTACGAACTGTTTATTTATGAAAGACACAATTAGACTATGTAATACATCCCCAAATATATGCAACCATGGGGAAATCAAATATTACATAATTTGGTATTGATTTTAAATTAATTATTCTAATATATACTAAAATCTGTCTTGCCAAATTAAATATTCAGGAATACAATGCCAAGACCAGGGTCTCAAACTCAAATTGTCACAAGTGCCATGTGAGTCTTAGCCTGACGGCCACAAGACTGAAACCTTTCTGTGCATGAATTAAGTCCAAAATGAAAAGTATCACATGTCATGTAACATAATGTGCTCTTAAATCAAACTTTATTACAAAGCAAAGCTACTTGCAAGGCAGCCATTTTGGCCATTTGGCTGGCAGCATTTTCCATTAACTATAATACCACTATCTGGTTTTATTACATGATGTATAGTTTTTTCTAAATCCCATTAAGAACAATATCGGCTAGGGCTAGTCCCATCCACTATAAGCTTAAGGTTTAAAGGTTTCCCCTGCCCAGTCATGACTGACTCAAAGGGGCGGTGCTCATCTCCGATTCTTAGCTGAGGGAACCTGCAATGTCTGAGACACTTTCATCATGTGGCCAGCATGAAAATATGGAACACAGTAACCTTTGTGCTGAAGCAGGACCTATTTATTTATCTATTTAATCTACTCTCATTTGCATGCTTTCAAACAGCTAAGTTGGCAGGAGTTGGAGTGAGTAATGGGAGCTCATCCCATTGTGCGAGCTCGGGTCTCAAACCCAAGTTGTTGGCTTTCCAGCTGACAAGCCCAGTGTCTTAGCCCCTAAGCCATCATGCCCCCTCCCATTAAGAGCAGTCAAAATTCTGCTTTTCTTCTTATTGAGCAGGCTTCTCTTTCAGACTTCTCTTTATTCACCACTTTTGTCCTCTTGCCTATTCTTATCACTTGCCAAGCTCTCCTCCATTTGTTGGCTGATGCCTTGCTTGGCATAGGAATGCTCACAGCAAGGCAGCCAAGCTAGGCCAGGCCTTCTCCAATGTTCTCCATTTCAGCTGCAGCTCCATCTCTGGGGCTCTGCTTGGATATCTCAGTGCTGCCTCAGAGGATGTATTCTTGGAGGGGGTGCTGCCAGTGCAATAGGCATTGGAGCACAGACTGCACAGCCCAACCAACCAGGCTC
Organism: Stegonotus admiraltiensis; assembly: GCA_032468215.1. Classification (NCBI taxonomy): domain Eukaryota; kingdom Metazoa; phylum Chordata; class Lepidosauria; order Squamata; family Colubridae; genus Stegonotus; species Stegonotus admiraltiensis. Next base: position 60,547 of record JANHZT010002322.1, read on the forward strand.
AACTGTTGCCAAGAGAACTATAAGATTGGTTTGAAATGTGTCGCTTTGGTGCCTGCATGCACAGATATCTGTACATAGGTCCCTGACCTCAGTTGCCACAAGATCTTAAGTAATGGACCACACCAAATTATTTCAAGGGCCATGAATTTGGGTCCCCGGACTCAGTCTACTGTAGAGATAAGGCTTCAACAGTCTATTTAAAAAAATGGTAAGACTTCAATGTGAAAATAGTGAAGACAAGCTTCCTTATTTCTTAAACTTGTTCCATCATTCCTAAAGCATATTAGGGACAGGATATATTATAATAAAAGCAGGCTTTGGTTTGTGGCTGGTTTTATTAAAAAAATGAACTAATTAGCAATGCTTTTCCCCTCTTCCATTAAGTGTATTAGATGAAATTCTTTTTGCCATTTTTCTACAAAGTGCCTTTTGAAAACTTTTCCGATACTGCAGGATGTTATCTCCTGCCATTGCCTATTTTCTGCTCATGGTGCTAAAATCTACAAACTGACGAGGGCTGACAGTCACTTTTTCCCCTAAATGTCACAATGCTTATTCTTTTATTTATTTTGACTAAATTTCAGCCTTCTCTCTTAGTATCAACAGCAAAGAGTAAAGGTACAAGGCAGAAATTAAAATTAATGGTCAGTCAGTTTGACACTACATTTGGAAATTAGGACTTCAGAGAAATGGTAGAGTGAAATGAAAAATGAATACCCTTCCTTTCCTTCCCATTTGAGGTACATTTTTCAATACCTTTTATCCAGTCAAGCAATAGCCAAGATGGCATTTTAACTTCAAGGGAAAAAAGTCCCCTTTCCTTCATGAAGTTGTTCAAGGGCATTTGTTTTACACAGTCCAGTGATAAATTGGCAACCATACACATTTGTGATGGTAGGGGACCATTTAACTGTAGAACTTGAGCTTATTGCAATTGCTGAAGCCTGCCGTTTTTCAGTGGCTAATGATCAGGATTATACTTTTACCTTCAATATCATAGGCAACATGCCTCACTCTTGAATGCAAGTACTGATGGTCACAGGCAGGAATGTACTATTATTATGTCCTGCTTGTGGGCTTCCCAAAGGCCATGGGAGATAGATTGCTGGACTAAGGTGGCTTTTGATCTTGTCCGGCACAACTCTTTTCTGTAACTCATGCAGTGGAACAATCCTAGATTCAGTTCTTTGTAGCATTAGTTTATTTCACAGTCAGTAGTGAGGTGAAAAAAATGAGAAATGTCCTAGTCTGCATTGAAGATTAGAGGAACCATGTTGAAGATATTAAAAGGTTATTTAAAAAGGTACAAATTCCTTTTAGAACTGAAGAAAAAAAGGGAGGGGAATGTTTCTGATATAATAATCAATGTATACAACACAAAAGTGCTTTTGTAAATTTAATGGACTGCTGTGTGTGTTATTTGATTAATGCAATGTGTTAATGCCTTATACTCCTTTATTTCATACATATGTCCTATGCAGTCTTATTCCTTTATTCTTCATAAGGAAAGTTTCCCATTTTAGCCAATGTAACCATATCCATCTGGTGATGTCAGGTAGTCACCTTGTTTGCCTCTGTTGTAATACTGGCCTTTCATATGGAGTGCATCTTGAATCTGTAACAGAATGAGCTGCTGTATAGTCAAATTGTGCAAGAAAATTGAAGATGAACAATATATTTGTGTGTGGAAGAACTCTTGTTTATATCATCATTTAGAACTTTATGCTTAAATTTGATGCTGTATTATAATGTAAATTGAAATAGTACTGCATGAATTTATTTTTGAAATGATTCAGTAAAAGTTTTATTATTTGAAAACCGATGCCAGATTTTCTTTGGAAACATCCAGTATACCCGAAAGAACAGTACGCTTCTTGTGGAAAAGAGCAAAATATTAGTGGTTGACTTATTCCAGGGAAAAGCTTTTAAAATACCTTAATATTCTACCATTTTTTATCACATTGTCTTAAGCAAACGTGTTCCTTAGAATTGTTATTTAAAAGACCGGCATGATAGTAATATTATATTACATTTAATATAGTTAAAACATGTTCCCCAAGTTGATACAATTGCATCATGTAAAACTGCATTTAGTTTGCTGCTTCATTTTGGTTGAGATACTACATTTTGCGTGTCATACTAAGATCTATACACAACAAAATTCTGATTACTTTTCAGCAAAATCCATTGAAAATTAAGGTGGTACTAAACTAGAATATAACCATGGCATCAAGCAGTAAGGTGCATATGCATAAGTCAACCACATCAAAAAATTCCTAATGTTGGGTATAAATCAATCATTTTTAGTAATAATTGTTCAGACGCTGAGTTGTGAAGCATGATTTAGCATGTTAAATGCAATCACAGTTACACATATGAGTCCATACACTTTATTGATAACTCAAAATTATTTTCTTTTTACATTTCACAATGCATCCCACAGACGTAGTTCAATACAGTTTAAACCCCACATGTATTTGAAATGTCCAAATGGCATTTGCAGCATCGGGGTACAATCCACTGACCCATGCACAGATGCTGAGGATTCCAAGCACAATGGAAAACAAGCATGCCGGGGGCTCCTTGTTCTGCCTGCAAGGATCTGAGGATCACACTGTCAGAAACTCATTCCACAGATTCAGAGTTTTGAGAACTGTAAACTTGTTTACTTAAAATAGACTATAGGAGTTTGTGCAGCAAAGAATATGGCAGAAACTGTAATGTGCAGAGTTGTTGTTTATTTAATAGGTACTAGTTTTTTTCCTGAAAATTTAAGCTAATATATTAAGGAGCTCAAAAAACCCTCAGTTCATTTATCTAGTATTTCAATCACTATGGAGGAGCTGGACATCCTAAGCAGCTGTGACACACTATATATTTAATTTTATATTGGCAATTGATAAAATAGTAGAATTAAAAGCACAGTACAGCTAAACTTGATACCAACAAGGCAAGACTTTTCAAGCTTGCTTTAATGGCATATTCTAAACATTTCATTTTAGAAAATCTGCAATCAATCAACACAAACCAGAGACAGTGCTAAAAGAAATGTTTTCCATACACTAGCCCCTCTTGAAACACGACAAGACTCTTGGCCAAAGCATAAAATGTACAGCTCTCCAAATGGTTAGGTTAATCTGTGCTACATATGGGAGAAGCAGAGAGGATTAGGTTTAAATCCATATGTAGCAGCTTAACAATACTTAGGATGGACATACACACAGCAGTCAAGAACAGGTTATTTTCCTCCCTCTGAAACACTGTTCCTAAAAAATAAAGATCTGTGAAATTGCACTGCAATGTCAAGGCTTGCTATTCCCTGACCCTCCCCATATAATCCAAATGAATATGCCTCCCATCCCCACTTAAAAGATGATTTGTTTTAATAAAAGTTGGTTCTTGATTTCATTCAGTTTTACGCTTCAGTCCAGGAATTTTAGCTTGAATCCTGTAGGGGGAAAAACCTTAGGTTTCAAAAAAGTCACACCTTGTTTTCCAAGAAAAGCCAACTGCTCATAATCTAATGCATTAATTACCCCACCAGTCTTAAAAGTGTGCAAACACTTCAAAATGCTGTACATGTCACAGAAGTACTCTGTATCTCCTGTTCCCAACTTAAACTGTGAATTAAATGGATCCAGACATATCAAGTGAACATGGTCACTTATCACTATATATATGAACAAACTTATTATTTTACAGTCATGTCTACGGCTTGGTTTGGAAGTTACTTTGGAAACTACAGGTGGTCCTGGAGTTGCAACCACTTGCTCAATAGCTATTCAAAGTTGCAATGGAGCTGAACGAGTGGTACTTGCAACACTCCCTGAAGTTCCAGCCATTGTAGCATCACTATGGTCACTTGATTGCAATTTGGGCACTTAGCAACTGGCTTGCACTTACACTGGTTGTAGTGTCCTGCAATCATGGGATCGTCATTTGCAACCTTCCCTCCTGTCCCACACCAAAGTCAATGAGGAAGCCACCTTTTCTCCAAAGAAGCCCTGTTACTGAGTAAGAGATCTCAGGGAATTCCTACTCCATAGCACCACCAGCTGCCCTTGATAGTGTGCACCCACCCACAGCACCCCCACTTGCCAATGTCCCCCTGCCATCCACAACTATGTACCACCTATTCATGGCCACCTCCAAATGCTCCCCCCCAACCTGCATCCATGGCGCACCCCCAAATGCTCCCTTCCTTGGTCCTTGCGTGGGGCTCCTACCTCTTCCTGCTTAGCAAATGGGTTGTCATTGCTAAGCCATGTGATCATATGATGTTGCTCTTTATGACCACTGTTCATTGTTTTGCAATGAAAATTCTGGTTCCAATTTGCCACTGTAACCTGTGGACTACCTGTAGCTACAAGAATGCAATAAACTTACTTTGCCATTCCATCTTTCACATTCTTGTTTACAAGTTCCACATAATGGTCAATTTGAGTCTGAAATACAAGTTAAAAAATCATTTCAATTACTTGGTTTCTACATCATGAAAAACCATAATGCAGTTAGCATCACATTAAGACAAAATCAAGCAAACCAACAAGAAGTTACACGATTGGAAACAATACAACATCTGGGGTACCCTTGAGTCAATCTTGATTTCTGGTAACCATCTGGGCTGTCCCTGCACTTTTCTTGGAAACATTTTCATCAGTGTTATGCCACTGCCTGCTTCCTGGGCTAGGAAAGAGTGACTGGTCCAAAGTCACCCAGATGGCCTTATGCATAAGGTGGAACCAGAACAGTCTCCCAGTTTCTAGCCTTATGCCTTAACCACTACACCAAAGTGGATCTCCACTTCATCTACCAAAGACTGAGGTGTAAGCCCTAGAATAGATTTAGGATAGTTATCTCAACACATTATCCACAAAGGAAAAATAGCAAGGTTTGCACCCCTACTGCAAACCTTGAACTCCCAAAAATTATGGATTCCTGGTCATTAGAAGGTTTATCACACCTACTTAGTTTATTCAATCCCAATCATTCACATTTGAAGTCTAGCATATTAATTAATTCTTGGTTGCACCACAATTGTGCTGTTCTGTCATTTGAAAAATATTGAATAAATAGGAGATTTTCCAAAGAAAAACTGATAGCTATTTCATCAGCCTTTTTGATTTTAGAAGCAAGAAATTATTGTGATATTTTAACTACTTTTTATTTAGCATTTGTACAAAAATATTTAATTTATGACTGTGCAAAATCTTGTTATATACATTTGAAATAATGCTTGAAGATATTTCCATTTCTATCCTATATAGAGGAAGCCATTTTTATTGGGAAAAAAAGGATTCTTGGGGGGAAAGTATTCATTCTCCTATCTTGTAAAGTTCTGAGGTAAAACATGTCAACTAGTTACAAAATACTTTCTTAACTTCACATAAGAGGAGCGCTGTCAATTCTCAGCTATAATAAACTATAATGTAAAGAAGGGATTCCTAATGTTGAAAGATGAAATCCAAACCAGATGACTTTTCCAAATGATTCAAGCTGTTCTCAAATTAAAGGAATATGGCCTCTTTACTTTTAATATCCATCCTAGGGCTGCCACATCTGAGGCACAAAAGTCCCCGAAAATGTTTCCCCGAAAATAAGACCCTGACTTTTTTTTTTTTTTTGCCCTGAAATAAGTGCTTGGCCTTATTGCCATGGGCTCAAAAGCACGATTGGGCTTATTATCAGGGGATGTCTTATTTTGGGGAAAACAGGGTAATAGCAATGGGTTATGGTTTATTAGTGGTTTATAATAGTGGTTGCTTGGATTTCTGCAGCCCAGATAAGATAATCCTATTTAACCTATCATGTCTTACTTAACTCTTGCTAAAGCTAGAACAGTAGTGCAGGCATTGTTCTTAGAGGCCACTGTAGAATAGTAGAAGCCACTGTCCTCTAGAATCATCTTCATCTTTTCATACACAATATATTATTTGTATCCTTATTAAGCTAGTTATTTTATTATTATATTACCAATAACCATGCCACAACTGCATACTCACCTGGTGCTTCTCATAAATAACAGGAATACTGAAAAGTGATATCAGCGCTGGAGGAAGAGAAATATATTTAAACTTAAGAGTATGAAAAACATCTGAAAGTTATCACAAACTGGCACAAGATAATGTATGTAGATGAAGTATTAATCATAGCTGTAACTACAGATAGACAGTCGTGTGAAAAAGTATGTGTACACCGTATTAATATTTTATCTTCACTCAAAATGGACTTTCAATAATTTATTCAACAAAAATTAACATGAATGCCATTTCCTTTTGAGAAAAAGGAGGTGCACCCTTGGCTCCAATACAACATACTCAAATAAGTATTTGTAATAACTGCCTACATATATCTGACACCAACCAGGAGGAATTTTCTCCCACTCCTCCATGCAGATTTTTTTTCCAGCTGTGTAGTATTTGAGGGGTTCCTTGCATGCAGAGCCTGTTTCAAATCATCTCACAGCATCTTGGGGGATTTAGATATGGGTTTGACTTGGCTATTCCAAAACCCTCCATTTCTTTTCAGCCATTCATTTATGGGTGGATTTACTGGAATGCTTAGCCTCATTACCATATTGACCTTTGGAAAAGGTCAAACATTTTAATGGAGTGTACTTATTTTTTCAGAAGACAATAAACAGATATATACATAACAGTCACTATGTTCACACCAAAAGTTGATGTGCTTCTGGAGTCTGCATTTTTTCTTTTCATACAGATTGTATCCTTTCCTTACAACAACTTTTGGAAGCCCAGGACATCATCATATGATGGCAGAGCACCAATAATAATTGGTTTCAGTTATTTTTCCTTAAATCTCTAAAGTGTTACAAGTACTTTCATGGGATTTCAGGTTTCAATTTCAAAATCTAACAAAATTTCAGCATCTTCACTTGAGATCTCAGGAACTGGCAACCTTATACAATTTCAGCTTTTTTTATGGTTTTTAGGTGTTGCCCATGAGTGCTGTTTTGCTGATTCATATTATCTTTAACTATTACACATCGTCCTCATTTAGCAATTGCAATTGGACTGGCAACTCAGTCATTAAGTGAAGTGGTTGCTGTACTTAACATTTTACTTCAGCTTTCCCTTGCGGCAGGTTTGATTCCAAACAGCTAGGTGACCGTGAGCCCAAATGGTGGGAAAGATTTCCAGAATTTGTCTCATGAGAAAAAAAAGGTAAAAGAGCAAATCTTACAGCTCTTTGGAATGCATACCCTGATGTTTGAATAATTAGCAAGAGGATTGATCTTTGTATTTACATTTATTGGAGAGGAAGGGATTACAAGAGAGTTAAGTAGATACCCAATTGTGAACACACGTTGAAAGGGTTGTGTTAGTGCCGGTTCTTTGCCTAGTGCTCTTGTGCTCCATGGGTCCCCAAGGAGGCAAAAAAAGTCTTCAGGGTGAAACTGATTAGGGTTTTGCCAGGCAGCAGTAGGAGCCTATGTAATTAACATCACAGAACTGAGCTTGTTACAACCACAAATATTTACAACCACAACTGAGCCCAGAATTTCAGTCGTAAGTTGTGGTGGTGGCCAAGTGAAATGCCAGATGACCGCTCTGCTCAATGATCACAATCCCAGCTCTTCCCGTTGCGGTCACTGGACAACCACATAGGAAGTTAAGCAGACAGAGCAAAATAGCTATCTGCTGGAGAGCAGACAGCACTCCTCAGTTTGCTGAAATGAACTCCAGCACTGAACTGAAAAAAAATTCAGATCTTCATGATCTAAGTTCCCAGTTTCAGAGAACCCTTTCCCTCCATGCACAGAAAGCTCAGTCCCAAAATCCAAGCAGGATTTTGTAACGGAGCATTTGTAACATGGGACATTTGAAGCCAGGCTGGTTGCAAACACTCTGTGCAGAATCCTGCTTGGCTTTCAGAATGGACCTTTTCAGATAGCCTCCTTGACAGCAAAAGAGTGTAACAAGTGTAACTTTGGGCATGTGTCATAAGTCCCATTCTTATTTGCTATTGCATTTTTAGTCACTGAATGATTGGTAGTTAAACAAGGACTGCTGTAGCTTGTCTAACACTTTTTAGGGATGCACTGTACTATGATGAAAAACAGCTCAGAAACAGATAAACTGGTTTCAGCAATCTCAATAGTGGCGGGGTAAGGGGGGGGAAATGAGTCTGACACAGGACAACCAGTACTGACTGCAATGACAAATGCACGATTGAGAAAAACTGTTTCTCATTTGAAAATATGGGCATTGGTTGCAGTTACTTTTTCAACAGTGCCATAACTGCATTGCTGTCCAAGGCAGTTGCCAAACAAGGATTATCTGTAACAATGTTTTAATTTAGAGATTTCCCTATTAACTTCCTAGAGTTTAGTAGGCTCATCAGCCATCAGAATTATCATGTGATTTATTAATAATACTTTAGATTTTGTTTTCTGTAATTAAAAAAGGTGAACTCACCTAGTATCAGCAATGTCAAACCATTGAACAAGGCACCAACATAGGTAAACACCCACATCAATACTGCAAACTGAAAGAAAAAAAATTAATGAAACTACACCATATGGAATATTTGCTTAAAGCTGAAAGCAATTCTGTCACTTGACTATATTAGCAGTACAAACATAAGGTGCTTTGGTGGGCTGCAAGCTATACCAACTCAGAAATTTCCTAACTTGGTATAAATAATACATTATACAATTCTGGTGTCAGCATTCCGAGTAACGTATCCAAGGCATGAACGTTCCTCAGAGAGCATGTTTATTAGACACATCATATTGGCACAGCTAGTGAAAACCAACTCTGAAGTTTCCTGCACTAATAGCATAATTAAAGTATAACCATTTCCCTCCCCAATTGTCCCAAGTCAGATTGTCCAATTAAAACGGGGGGGGGGGGCGCTCCTCGGTCATTCCTCTCCTCCTTCAACTGCCACCTGTTGGGATGACCTTGGTTCCCATGGAAAGACTCGTTGTTATGTCTGAAGATAGTCTATCTACTCCCCCACCCCCTTTGAGTGTGTGGCAAATATGAAGCAGCAAAAATGGCTTCAGCCAAGGTCAATTCAGAGTTGACACCTGGTTTACCTCCCAGTGTATTTTGATACAGCCAGGTCCATAAAGGTCCATATTTAAATATATTTGATGCAAAAGCTCACATCGTTTGTTTCTTTGTCTTTTAATTCCATATAAAACAAGTTGAAAAAAACCATAAACAGCAGAACTGCTTGCTTAGTTTGCCACAGAGCCAGTTTCACATTTTAGATTGTCTTGAGCATAGCTGGGTGATACTTTTTTCAGGACTAGTCAGATTAGTTATTATACAAGAGTTAGCTTGGTTCTACTTAACTGTCAGATGGCTCCTCAAGCCAATCTGTTTCTCCATCTTATACAATTCTTAAGCTAAGAGGGGAAATGAAATCTTTTACCTTTAGAGAATCCACCAAATCATCCACTAGGAAAAGGCGCCTGAGTTCCTTAATTGTGCTGTTGAGATGACCAAGCACAACATGGCTGTATTTTTGAACAAGCTCCTCAGACACAGCAACATCTCTATTCAAGTAAGCACTGGAAGAGGAAATATGTTAATTTCAATACAATTAAAAACACTTTTTAAGCTCTCCAAATTCTCAATCAGAGCACAATGAAAATGAAGAAAAGGTTACATTATCAAAGAATTGTTCAGATGAAGATGCCTTTAGAACATGCCCCTAATAAATCATTCAAAACAGTTAAATTGCAGTATTTAAAATCTCAGTGTTTATTTCCAGTAACTGACATATGAATGAAAGTAAGCCTGACCATTTAACAATGGCTGACAAAGGGGAAGCAATTTTTTTATCCATTAATGGAAAACTTAACAATTGAAATAATCTTAATCAAAACAAAAGAATTAAAATACAGCATTAAAGCTAAAAAAGAACTTTTTAAAAAGTATGCACATATATTATTATTATTATTATTAATAATAATAATAATAATAATAATAATAATAATAATAAAAAAAAATTGATTAATTTCTATACCGCCCTTCTCCCATCAGGGACTCAGGGCGGTGAACAGCCACAATAAAACAGAAAATATAAACGTTAAAACCAACATTAAAAACTATTAAACAATTTGGCCCAACATTTAAAACACCCCCAATACTAATAAAACCCCAAT
>JANHZT010002322.1:149345-160807 GCA_032468215.1 Stegonotus admiraltiensis
CCTGGAATGTCAAACAGCTCTATCAGTTCCCCCCTCCCTCCTGCCCATGGCAACTTGTAAGCTTGCAAGTTGACATATGCTATATAAAAATATTGTTGAGCAACTCTAACTGTTTGATGCTTTCCAGCCATAATAGACTCATAATAGACTCAACTCTCAGCATCCACTAGCCAGATGGCCCAATTTGGTGATTTCACACATATAAGAGGATTCTAGTCAAGATAATTATGGCAGTACTGTACCTAAAATCTGACAGTAATTATTTTCTGTCACTTGAAAAAAAAGGAAAAGATACAGCAGTCATGTATAAATGAATTAAATGCAGATTAGGTAATTATTAGAATGGGAGATACAGCTGGAGGGCTGCTTTTATTCAGATCTTAGTCTATGGATCCAGCCATCACTGGATGAATGGGATTTTCTTCCAGCTATACGTCATGTTTAATATGGAGTGCTCCTTTGTGTTTAAAGAGTGGGGGAACTTTCCATGCATAAAACAGAAAGCTGATTTTTCTTCCTATGTGAATATTGTGTATGCTGTAATCTTTAACACATCATAGTTTTGAACTAGCATATGATACTACAATGCTGGAAGTATCACCTTTTAATATTTTTCAGTTGCTAAATATTTTAAATTAATTTTGCTAAAAATGTATACTTATTTTTTCTTTGTTTAAAAAATAAAATAACTCATAAAAAGGAATTATCAGCAAACAGCAATAGCACATAAAATTAACGTTTAAGTTATTTGACCAACATATTCAATAGTCCTGAGAAATTTATTCGTAAAATGCATATGATGTTGCAAGTCATAAAAGTATTTTGGCTCTGTGTATTATTTAATATATCCTATTGTGTTCACTTTTCCAAATGTATTATTTACTGTAATTTATTTAATCATATGTCAGTGTGGTTGCAGTACAAAGCAGATGTCAATCTGGTTGCTACTGGCAGGATAATGTGTATTTTGATACATTTCTTAAATTAGGCTTGGGAAATATTGAATACATAATTGTATTTCTTTTACAAATTGTTTAGTATGACTGTTACTAATTACTTCTTATTTCAAAGAATTTTAAGACAATCCCAAAAATGTTTCTTTTATCCGGAGCAGGGCAGTCAAACTCACGGCCCATGGGCCAGATGCGCATGCGCTGACTATACCCACGCCTGGTTTAGCGAAGGGGGGAAAAGTCATGATATGTCGTGTGACTACACGAGTTTGACACCCCTGATCCAGAGACTTAATCATTTGGGGAATATCAATTAGAAGAGAATATACTGTTTGTAGCTCAGGGTTGAACTGTAGAGTCCTTGATGCTCTCTAAACTTGGTTTTTTGCCTGCAGACATATCAGTGCCAAACTAGTTAGCATCATCAGTGTTAGTAAATGCAGGGTTAGCTCTGTTTAGATACAGTAGCTTACTCTGCCAGTATTGGGGGTGTGGTTTTCTCCTTGGTTATAGATTACTTATGCTGCCTTTGCTTATTTTATAGGCAATTCAAGGTGGTGAATGTACCCAACAACCCTGTAAGATCCTTGATTAGGATGTTGTTTTTCTGCTTGATTTTTGTCTAGTGTTAATCCCTGCTTATTTGGGAACAAAACTCCACACTCACTAGCAGTAATGATGTTACCTAGTTAGGTTATGAAATCTCTCCAAGCAAACAACCAAGTTTAGAGAACATCAAGAACTACATAAAAGCCCGTTTAATGCCCTTGTAGGTTTCAAATTTAAAAGGGCCAATTAAGATTTAAAAAAAGCTTTATAGTTATTGAGAAGTTTCTCAAGATATATTTGATATATTTAATGTGATAACCTGATAGTATTTGAAATGTATCTGCCCTTCACAAAGTAGAACTGATAGGATTAACAGTGAAATAAATAAATTGAGAATAATTGCTTAAAAACACAACAAAAACCTTTACTTTTTTCCCCAACAAGGAATTCCTCCTGACCAACAGCGTTTAATTTTTGCTGGCAAACAATTGGAGGATGGGCGTACTCTGTCTGATTATAACATCCAAAAGGTATTTTAATGTTTGAAACCTTATACAATAATTTCATAATATACAATAGACAAATGGTAAACATCACCTTCCATCTTCTTCTTGTGGCAATAGTTATATATTGTGTGTGAATAGGTCCTGATTCTACTAAAGATATCTTTTCTGATCAGCACAATTTGCTCTAGATGAGTTCATTTGCCATCAGTTCCCCATATGTATTGCTGACTTGAGTATTGCTAAGCCCACAAGTTGTAAATTTATCTTTTAGCAAACAGAAGATTATCTTTGCAAGAATGAGATTTGAAAGGCATAATTATGTATTACAATTACTGTTTTTTCCGCAGCATCTGTAGTAAGTAGGCAATGGTTTCTGGTTTCCAAGACTTTTAATAACTTATGCACCACCACTTCATTTTCAAGTTATAACAAACACATAGCTAGATTTTCTCCATAACAATCTGTCCCTTATCTGATCCTTTATGTTTTCCATGGTGTACCAATCATCACTGAAACTTAAGTCCATCCATTTTACTGCTCTTCGTCTTCTTCCTTCTCCCAGCCTTTTCAGCATTAGGGTCTTTTCCAAAGAGCCAAGTCTTCTCATAATGTCCAAAGTTTTAATAGGAGACAAAATTAATTACTTTCCTTTAAATTATTAAATTATCTCTTAGTGCATGATTTACAATGAAGTAGGCAAGGGCCAGATTTTGCATTTGGTTCAAAGTTACTTTGGATTTTAATAAACATAAGTTTATTAAGGTTTATCATAAGTCCCAAATTTGTCTATTTTATTGGCATTAGCATTTAAGGACCAGTTATGTTATGTTGATTTTTCTAGTATGCTGGTTTTTTTAAGAATAAGGCAAGCATACTATTTCAGAATAGCTGCATAGTGAGCTGAATGACTTGACCAAGCTTCATGACTGCATAGAAAGTATCTTCTGACTTCCTTGTCTAATTGTGTGCTTTTTGCTGCATCACAGAAATGCTCAAATCTGGATGTTTTTTTAACCTTAAAAATATATTTTTCTTTTAAAAAAAATCCAAAACTCAGGAGTCAACACTTCATCTTGTGCTGAGACTTCGTGGTGGGGCAAAGAAAAGAAAGAAGAAGTCTTACACCACTCCTAAGAAGAACAAACACAAGAGAAAGAAGGTGAAACTTGCGGTCCTTAAATACTACAAGGTAAAATCATCTTCACTGTTGCGACTTGAATTCAGGAGAAAGAGCTGGTAGTAATAAGCTGCAGATTCTCAGAAAAAAAGTTTTTTTTTAGCCTGCCTTGATTATATATCAAGGTGATGTATATGTATGTTGTGTGTATATATGTCTAAATAATCTTAATATATATAATTTATACAGTTTTTTTAGAGAGTCAGTTTTATATAGTTAAGATATCAGGTTAGAAAGCAGGAGACCATGAATTCGAATTCCACGTTAGGTGCAAAACCATCTGGGTGACTTTGAGCCTGTCATTTTCTCTTAGCCCTATAGAAAGGAGGCAATGGCAACCATTTGATACATTTGAATCAGATACAATTGAACAGAAAGAAAAAAATACAGGTTTTATATGTCTAATACCGTGTTTCCCCGAAAATAAGACCCTGTCTTATATTTTTTTGAACCCTGAAATAAGCTCTTGGCCTTATTGCCATGCACTTAAAAGCCTGATTGGGCTTATTATCAGGGGATGTCTTATTTTGACATTCAATATAAATTATTGCTGGTTTATTTTGCTAGAAAGCCATTTTCCTTCAGCTGACAAATACAATGAATAGTACTAGTTCAAATGTTTAAATTGTTTATTTTATACTAATTATTAATAATTTATCCTACAGCTTTATTTCAAAACTCTAGATTTACAGCAATATAAAATTCAAAAGTATAGAAGATATCTTCTATTTGCTGCCTTTTTCACTTGAGAACCATATAAGTGAAACTTCTATCAACATAGGCCAAAATCAAGCTTTTGGCAGTTCCTATGTCAGGTTCATAGCCGGAGAGGCAGTCTCACAGATACAGGCCCAAATTGCTAGCCCTTTCAACTCTTTTTGATAGCTAATGCTGGTATGATCATTCATAATCTTGTATTTTATACCAGCCAGCAGGCTGCATGCTTCATCATTTGAGGTTTCCATCTACTACTAAACGGTAGTTGCATGTATAGAACATAGGTGTCAAACTGGCGGCCCACGGGCCAGATGTATCACACACAGGTCATGCCCATCCCAGCTCCGCAAAGGGGAAAAACGTGATATGTCACGTGACTGCAACATGACGCCACAAGTTTGACACCTGTGGTTTAGACATACACAGTCTGATCAGTTGGAGAAAGATTGCTGCAATTACTGAATGTTCCAAAAAAATCTAGCAGACTGTCTCAGCCTCTACTTTTTACTCTCCTCTTACTCAAAAATGGGTAGCTCTATTCAAGTCTTCCTTTCCATCTTGTAGAGTCCTGAATCTTTCTAAAGGCAGTTGTTCCAAAAACTTATGTTCTAATTATAATTTTATAGATAAACCTGCTTTTGAAGTAAATGCAGTACTGCACTATTTACTGAGGATTTCTTCTTACAGGTGGATGAGAATGGCAAAATCAGCCGTTTACGCCGTGAGTGTCCCTCTGAAGAATGTGGGGCCGGAGTGTTCATGGCTAGCCACTTTGATAGACATTATTGTGGCAAGTGCTGCTTGACATACTGCTTCAACAAACCAGAAGACAAGTGAATATGTCTGTTTTAATAAAAACCTTTAAACATTGCTGTGTTTACTTCTCATAATTGCAAAAATGTATAAAGCAGGGATTTATAAAAAAAAATTAAAGTGTGTTTCTATTGTAGGGACATGATATGCTCATAAGTGAAAAACAGAGTGGGGAGGACATTATTTTGCATAAAGTTACCTGCTAACTGTAACTCAAAGCCATACTTGAATTTAAAGATTCTATAGTTCCAATTACTTTTTTAAAAAAATATAGAACTAGAACAACTTTTTCAAAAGCTGAGGGTTGCCTGTTTTGGTAGTAGTTTTAGTTCCTTTTGCAGAAATTGTGTTAGCAGATTTCTGTCCTTTTACCTACTATCATAAATCTATAGCGGGTCTCCAACTGTGGGCTGCAGCCCACTACTATGCTGTGGCCTATTGGCTGCTGGGTCGTGTGAATGACTGGCCAGTATGTGCACACGCACAACCCACTCACACTATGAGTATTGGGGATCCGTTTGCACTCATGTATGGACACTTAAAGGCACCTGCCCCCCAAACTGCCAACCAGAAAGGTTGGGGAATTCTGTTCTATAGAACATATTAGGAAAATGGGAAGGGTATCTTGCATTTTTAGCATACATTTATGCTATCATGGCTGCAAAACTGTATTCCAGAAATACTGTATTACTATTTGTTTATAGTGTTATTGTACCATAACTGATTATCAGTATTTTTTCCTTATTCATTTCCATGCAATGTTATAAAAAAGCACAATTACCTATAAATTACCTATAACTCTAGTTTTATGTAGGGCTCATTGACCCGCAAAAGCAGTTTGCAGCTCCAAGTTGGAAAACTATGCTGAACATTATAGTGTGAGAGATGAGTGTCACCCTCATGTTTCAAACTATTCAAGAATGGTTTAGGTGTGGTAGGTTCTGTAATTTAAACATACAAAGGTGTTTGACCCAATAGCTGTTGGTTTGAATGCTACAGGGAATGCACAATTTTGATAGCAAAACATCTAAAATTTTTAATAATGACTGAAAAACAACAGTTGCAGTTAACAAATGTAATGTTTTGGTTTTTTTTGTAGTGAACACTTAGGTTTTAAAATGTGATTTCATAACAAATATACATTTCCTGAAAGGCCAGACTTTTCTATTTTCTGTAGCCAATTTTATATTAGAAACAGTAGAAGTCTAAAATATGTTCCTGTTAATTGTACAGTGCAAGACACTATCCCAAAGTTTCTTTAGTTTGATACTGAATGAAGATTCAAATTTTCTTGCCTTACATATTTAAGTCAGCCTGATTTAAAATCCTGGGTTCCAAGAAATTATCCGCTTTACTTCCTTTGGGATGAAGCAAACAATTTCATCTCCAACTTCAAACTGCAGATTATTATTTAAACTAAGTCCACAATCCATGCCAGTCTTTGCGACAGCAATATCTTCCTTATGGTGCTTCAGGGACGATAAGAATCCTAAATCAAACAAATGAGTAAAATTTCAGTATAAGTAATAGTGCATAATTTATTAGAAATGTCAGTAAATTGGGAATTAGTAATGCTATAACGGTGGCTCTTTAGACAGCATTCATACAGAACTGCACATATTTATACTTAAATAATCCAGACATTTAAGTGTATGAAGGAAATGAAGTAGAAATATTAATCAGAAGCAACACATTAAAAAACATTTCAATAAAGTAGAATCTGAGTAACAAACATAAACCTAGTTAGATATGCACTTTACCCACCTGTCCAAATACATTCTCCATTGCGAATTAGTTTAAAGTTCATTTTTTTGTTTAACTGTCCTTTCTGTACTCTGCAGCCAGCCACTGGAACTTTATGTTTTCCTACATCAACCTCAAAGGTGGCTAAAACGGCAGCTTCTCCTGAAATAAGGGGAACATGAGAATCATGGTTAAAATGTAGACTCTCAAAATCCACATAAACAGCTCACTTGGTCTCTTGTGTTAAAATCTGCCACCACCCCAATTTTACTTTTTAGTTATATCACATAGCAAAACTTCAATTGGGTTGCACAGTTTGTTTTTGTTTTTCAAGGAAAAGAACTATAGAATTTTTTAAAAGTCTGGGAACAGAAAATTACCTGCTGCTAGGTTTCAGCTATTGAAATGCAGCTTATTATTTTCTCCACAGTAGGTCTAGAAAAACACGCCTGCAACTTTCTGTGATTTATTTCCTCTAGTGCAATAATCAAGAATAACCTTAATTTTTTTATTTCTTTCACAAATATCAGTTCTCTAGCAGTACTGGTATAATAACACTCATCCTAGAAGGCAGCCTAAGTTTGAATTCTACAAGTAGCAGACAAAACTGGAAGCTACTAGTACAGCAAAGTTTATGAAGCCCAGATTTCTGTCCCCTCCCAGTTATTGACTAGATAACTTCCAGAAACTTCTGGAATATTTGAGATACCTATCACATCCTCCTCTATACCAAGAGGCAAAGTGTTGCTGAGCTCTTCTTGTAAATCTTCCACAAGCCGGTAGATGATATTGTGTATTTTCACTTTTACTTTCTTTTTAGCAGCCACCTGCTGAATAGATTTATGTACTTTTACATTGAACCCATAGATGATACCTGTCAAATGAATAAGAGAACAAATATGAAGTACTGTTGCTTCTCTTTTATTAACTTCAGAATGTACCAAGTACCCCAAAACAAAGGTGCAAGAAAGGTTTTTACCTCCCAAAACTAAACTTTAAAATCCAAGCAAATTCCCTTATGCCTATTTGTATATTCTTTCAAACTATACAATTTACTCTATTTTTTTAAAGACTGGGAAATATGTTGCAGTTGCTGAAAGATTTACTGACAGGTTCTGGGGTTTTACCAAGTGCTGTACTCTAAGACTCAGTTCAGACATTGTACATTGTAATGCCAATATGCTTAACTATTTTGTTGAAAAAGGAAGAATTTGCTGGATTAATACAATACAATTCATTCACTCTAGTAAGCCTCAAAGCAGCAAAATTTGAACTTGAACAGTAAGCCTGTACATTCCCACTGAAAAATTGGATTTGTACACTCCCAATTTCTTGGCAGCTAGGAAGATAACAGATATAGTTGCAAATTAATTAAAGTTAATGGTTAAAATAAACTTTGGAAAGTTCAACATCCCAAAGTTTGAAACAGATCTTATTTATAACTGACTGGTTTATTTCAAACTGTTATTTTTGATTAATATGTAACCAGCCAAATTTCATGGAAATGAATTAAAACTGCAATAGTTCTGGCTTTTTAGACAATTAGGGAAGTACATAAATTCATCATCCAATGAAGATTAGGGCCCTAAATGGAACAGGAGATGCTAGAGATTGAAACTGGCTTTAGAAACAGTCAAGGAGCACAATCCTTATTGCTAATGAACACTGGATTATTTATTTATATACAGAAAATATAAAATTAAAAACAGTTTAAAATAAATAGTTTTGGCCCGTCAAAAATTAAAATTAAGAAAGCCAAGGAATACAAACGAAGTATGTGCTTCCTTGACTCAGAAGGGACTCTTGATTTCACTGATTATGTTAAGGGTGTGGGATGTGCTTAGGAAAATAGAGTCCCAGAACATCTCATTATTCTCATGCAATATCTATACACAGTACAGGTCAGCAAGCCAGAGTATAGACAGAATTTAGCAAAACAGGCAAAGGAGCGATTCTCCCTTTTCTCCCTTTATTCAACCTAAAGATGGAATATGTATACAGGTAATCCTGCCAATTATATTCATAACCTGAGAATTCATTAATAGGATCGCATTAAATGAATGTAATCCTTCCCTGCTTTACCCAATGCATTCACAAATTGAATGCACCGGTCATTAAGTGTACATGAGGTATCTCAGGGTGGGGAAGATTATGAGGGCCTAGTGCTTCCAACCATCCAACACCTCTCCTGACCTATTGAGATATCACATTCTCCCCCCCCTCCGCCCCCATCCTGCCCTGCTGGGTTACTTGCCTTTCAAAGATCTCAATGATCAACCGAGATGTCTCCTCTCCAGCCTCTCTGCCGTGGTTTCTTTGTCTGCTCCCAGTTCTCTAAAAGCCTGCACAGCTTGGCTGCCTGCGCAGGATACCCTGCTTTTGGAGCACTGGGTAGCCTCGGTGAGTCTTGCTCCCCAAAGGCTTCTCTGCGCGAAAAGCTTTTGCAAAGGGATGGAAGGCTTAGGGGAGTGATCTTGCGCTGCATGAAGCCTTCTGTCCCTTTGCAAAAGCTTTTGGTGCAGAGAACAGAAGCCCTTGATGCACAGTCTCACTCCTTCAGACTCATCAAGGCTGCCTGGTGCTCCAAAAGCGAATTGAGTGTCCTGCACAGGCAGCCTCGGTGAGTCAGCCAAGCTGAGCAGGGCACTCTCATCCGGCTCTGCCTCTGCTCTCATCATTCTGCTTTTTGGAACACTGGGAGCAGGCAAAGAAACCATGCTGGCATGCAAACCCTGCAGCAGAGAAGCTGGAGAGGAGATGGCTCATTTGAGGAGAGAGAAGGAGCGGTCAGCCTGTTCTGGAACTTTGGATCTTTGAAAGGTAAATGAGCGATCAATCAGTCTTGGGGTGGGGAGGAGCTGGTGAGCTAGCATACCAGGGCCAGCGCCTGTTAGGTCCCTGTGTGGGATGGGAATAGGCAGGAAGAATGTTGCAGTGTCTCTGCAGGTCATAAGGGTGATTGATTGCCGTGATGCTGCAACATTCATCACTTCAGGACTGTGTTGTAAGTACTTTTGGGGGTGGGGATGTCGTAAATTTGAACCATCACTAAGTGAACTGTTATAACTTGAGGACTATCTGTAAAGAGAGGGGAGAAGCTGGATTGGAAGATGAGTTTAAAGATAGAGGAATAAATAAAATAATTTATGCTATGTTGTTAATATTAGTCTGATAATTGGAAATTCAAAGCATTGGAAATTCTAGTAATTAAAGTTAAGCAGACAGTAAAAATGGGACTAAGATTAACTATAAGGCCAAACTAATGACAACAGTTATAGCAAGCAGCTTTACAAATGACAATGAACCTATTGAAATAATGGATAGTTTTTGCCTTTTGTGATCAAGGACCAGTTAAGAAACATGCTTCGATTTGCACTTGGTACTGTAGCCATGAAGGCCTTAGAAAAAATATTCAGACACTGGGATGTTTCTATACCTACCAAGGTCAGAATCTTGTAAACTGTGGTAGTCCCTGTGGCACTGAAAATTGGACTTTGAAGAAACAAGAAACAAGATATTTTTAAACTGTGGTATTGAAGAAGGCTTCTGAAAATACTATGGATGGCCAAGAAAGAGAACAAATCGATATAAAACAACCCAAAGTTCTCACTTGAGGCACAAATAATTAAGTTCAAATTATCTTACTTTGGACACATTACACAAGACCTAACTCTCTGGAGAAGTCTAGAATGTTGGAATAGGTGGAAGGAAAGTGAGGAAGAAGACAAACACCGACAAAATAAATTGTCTTAATTAGAGAAGTGCTACATGCACTGTTTGATGATCTGAAAGAACAGGTTAGGAACAATATTCCTGCAGAAAATCTATGTGGCCACTAAGAGTCACTACTGACTTGATGGCACCTGATCCATCCAAAAAGTCCACAGTTCATTTGTTTTTTCAGGTACGTTACTTTGTTAAACTGTTCCATAATGTTAAGTGTGAAGGATCATATATTCTTTCCAGCTTACTTTCACAGTCCTTATAGTTAGACATTTTGCTTTATTTGTACACTGAATTTACAAATTATGAAGTTGCAGAAAATACACAAAACTTTGAGGAAACCCAATTTCAAATGTGATATATAAATCTCTATTTTCCACATCACATACGAACATTGTATATGAACACTGGTAGTATATGAATTGCTTATGCTACACTCAGAAATGGATATGGAGCATTCTTTCAGTTTCCTGAAAAGGACCCTTGTGTACCACCCTATAACTAACATCAGATGTGTATATAATTGCAATAAAATTGACACCAAATTTTAAGGGGTGGTGGAGTAGGAAAGTGCACATCAGTGATGGGTTGCCCCCGGTTCAGACTGGTTCGCAAGAACCAGTAGTAAAACCGCTGGGAGGCTCCGCCCACTGACCTGGACGTCATCAAAGTTGATCTGCACATGCGCAGAGACTTCTGTGCATGCGCAGAAGAGCACGTGGGTGCAATGCAAACCAGTAGTAAAGGTTAAGTAGAACCCACCCCTGGTGCACATAGTAACTGCAAGCCACACTATGCATTTATATCTAACTACCTAATTTACTTAATTAAAGAACAAGCCATTAGTACTAATTAGTCCAACAAATAGATACCCTCAGATCAAAACTCCTTACCTTTAAACAATTCTGCTAGATTTATGTCATTTTCACTAATATCTCCAATTCCACAATGAATCACATCTAATATACATTCTTCATCAGCATCATAGGTTTTCAGAATATTCAAAATGGTTTCTACAGAGCCATCAACATCACCTTGGTGAAACAAGAAACTTACCGGTAGTTAATTTCAGTGGAAAGAAGAAAAATCATACTCCAGCAAGTCACATAACACAGGAATTTTATACTATTGCAGTGATGGCTAACCTTTTTGTCGTTGCATGCCAAAAGTGGAAAGCGCCCGCACCCATAATGCAATGCGTGTGGGACCCCCCCCGTGCTCCCCTTGCCCCCGCACATGCGCACGTGCCCCCTGCCCCTGCATGCACATCTTCCACATGCA
>JANHZT010002323.1:48297-63280 GCA_032468215.1 Stegonotus admiraltiensis
CCACAATCTGGGTCCTCATTTTACCCACCTTAGAAAGGATGGAAGGCTGAGTCGACCTTGAGCCTGGTGGGACTCAACTTGCAGTAATTGCAAGCAGCAGATGTTAATAACAGACTACTTAGTCTTTAGCTGAGAGTCTTGCAATTTCGGCTGTGGTAATTGGGCCGGAAGCAAAATCCTCTAGCAGGAGCACTTGGCATACAGGGGCAGAGTCCTCCACCAGGTCAGGCAGCAGGCAGTGCCTGAGAGCGTCTGCATGGCCCACGGACTTTCTGGGCTGATGGACTAGTCGGTAGCTGTAAGCATCCAGGAAAATAGTCTACCTGATCATTGGGGGGGGGGGCAAAATTGTCAGTGTGGGGTGATCTCCTGCCAATAGGCCCAGCAGAGGTTTATGATCAGTGACAAGCACAAAGTTCCCGCCATAAAGATAGTCATGACAGCAGCCAGCGCTTCCCTGTCCAGCTGGCTGTAGTTACGCTCGGCGGTGGACAATGTGAAAGATTATAATGCGATGGGTGCCTCTCAGCCACTCGACAATTGGTGGCTGAGGACAGCCCCGACCCCAAAAGGGAAGGCATTGCACGTCAAAACTAGGGGTAGAGTTTCACTGTAGTGGACTAGGACACTATCCGATGACAGGAGA
This sequence comes from Stegonotus admiraltiensis, assembly GCA_032468215.1. Classification (NCBI taxonomy): domain Eukaryota; kingdom Metazoa; phylum Chordata; class Lepidosauria; order Squamata; family Colubridae; genus Stegonotus; species Stegonotus admiraltiensis. Next base: position 48,944 of record JANHZT010002323.1, read on the forward strand.
TTTTTAACAGCGGCAAATGAGGCTGCTTCAGCTTGGCCCCAGACCTAGGAAGCCTTTTTTCCCAACAGCCTATGTAATGGTTCTGCCACAGTTGCCTTCTGTGCTAGGAACATGCTGTAAAAATTGAGCAAGCCTAGGAATGCTTGCAATTCTGTTTTATTTCTGGGGGTGGGGGCAATCTCTAATCGCTGCAATTTTATTTTTTGTTGGGTGAATCCCTGATCCATCATTCAAGTTGCCCAGGAATTCTACCTATCTGGCACTTTTCACGCTTCACTTTAAGTCCCACCTCCCAGAATCTCATCAGTCGAATAATACTGTTTTGATGGTGGCAAACACCAGGATGTTGTCAAAATAGGGTACCATTCCATAACAACCATTCCATGATGCTCTGGAACAGTCCTGGTGCCACACTGATGCCGAATTGCAAGGAGCGGCACTTAAAGGCACCCCTATGGGTGACAATAGTTTGTGCCTCAGCTGTACTGTCATCGACTGGCAACTGTTGATACACTTGCACCAGGTCAAGTTTGGCAAATGTATTTCCTTTCCCCAATGAGTGCAGTAGGTGCTGAACGATCAGGACAGGATAGGCACTCTGTTGTAGGGCCTTATTGAGTGTACACTTACATTCCTTTATACTTGCCTAGGCTGTTCCTGAAAACATCCTCGAACTCCTGGATCAGGTCGTCCGCGCTGTCATCGGCGATGGCATTGATTCCAGTGACTCCCATGCCCAGGGCCTCGAACCAATCCAAACCGAGCAGGCTTGGCAATGCCCCACTGACCATAGTTATTTTCAGGGGCACGGAGAACTCCCTAAACTGGACCTGAAAGGTTCCACTCCCTAGAACAGAGATGCGGTTTCCTTGGTAGTCTTTCAGCTACACCCTCTGGGGCCTTAGATCTCTTTTCTTGATGCCGGGTACAATCTTTTTTATCATTTCCCATGAAACTATTGTAAGGGACGACCCCGTGTCTATTTCCATCTCGCAGTTTGAGCCCTCTATCAGCACAGTTACGTGTATCTTTCCTGCCGTTGCTTTTGTTTGCCAGATGTTGGTCTGGTACGCCTCTTTTTCCTCAGTTGGGGGCTTTCCTCTGCACCTGGGGTTCCAGGATGTTGCTCTCCATCTCTCGGGTGTGGCAGCAGCAGCAGGAGGTTGTTTGGCATGGAAGACTGCGGGTTGGCTAGCACAGCAAACTCTTGCCAGATGCCCCTTACGGTCACACCTCTGGCATATAGTTTCCTTGTGCTTACATGCTGCCCTGGGGTGTTGTCCCCCACACCCTGCGCATAAGGGCTGTCTTTCTTCCACAGCAGGGTAGGCTCTCTTTTTTTCGATAGATGTCATTTTCATCTTCCAATGACTCGATCTGCTCGGCGCTCTCCTGGTGGACTGCAGTGGTTGGGCACGAAGTCGGCGCGTTTCCTGCCTTCTGCAGGGCTGCTGCTGAGTTGTGTGAGGCTTCTGATGCTCTAGCCTCATCTAAGGCTAGAGTTTGTAGAGTGAGGGTCGGCTTTGCTAACAATTGCCTTTGCAAGCTAACATCCCTCACTCCGCTGATTAACTGTTCCAACAGCACGTCCTCCAGCTCTCTAAACTCGCAATATGTGAAAGCAGCCTTTCTAAGTGCTGCTACATAATAGTTCACTGTTTCACCTTCCTCCTGCATTCTGCTGTGGAACTCCCACCTTCTTACAAATTTGGATTGCACTGGAGTATAGTGCAATAGTATAATATTATAGTATAGTGCAATAGTATAATATTATGCATTATAATAATATAGTGCAATAGTATAAAATGCTTATTGTGCATTTTGAAGATTGGCCCAGGGTACCGTTTGCACTGTGGCTGGCGCTATGAGTGCCTTGGCCATGTCAAACACCTCAGTTCCACAATAGCTGAGAAACAGCACTCGCTTTCTGTTGTCTGATAGTCTAAAGTGGTCGTTGGCCTCCATGAAGCACTCAAACTGTATCATGTATGAGTCCCAATTGTCCATGGCTGGGTTGAACGGAGTTGGCAGGGTGTGTGGGCGGTCATGTGCAGGCTGATGCAGGTCTCGTTCACTGCAGAGACAGCCTGTAGATGCCGGCCAGTGGTCCCCTCCTCCGCTGGGACTATTATCTGCTAATTACGCTCTTGTCCGTCCTCTTGTTCTTCCGATCCCACCTTCGTCACCAGTGTTGGATCGGACGATAGAAGAGACAGGACGCAGCTCTCAAAGTAACAACAGCTCTTTATTAAAAGATCAGTAACCCAGCAGCTGGCTCATCAGACAGCTTCCCTTTTTATAGTGAACTGTCAGACAGCTCGGCCAATGAGCTTCAAGTATTTTCTTGCCAGTTTGGTGGGCCTGAGTGGAGCCTATGCTTCACTCCTATTTAATATACAACACTTCGCATGGCTCTTTGTGCCACTCTTAGCTACAAATGGCTTTATGTCCGGCACAGCAGCCCTGAAAGCCACTTGAATTCTCTGGATGACAACTGCTTACACCTCCTCCCTTGTGTCATGGTTGACATCACATGTGGGCACAATTGCAATCCCTCCAACTGGGCTCAACCAGGTTTCAGTAGTGGAGAATATCCATGACTAGATCATAGAGGAGGTGAATCTATTAAAAGGCCAGACTTCTGTCCAGGAGCAGCAGACAGGGTGTAAGACCACTGAAAGTCTGAAGACTGGGCCTTGGGTCTGAGCACAGGACTCAGGAATGCAGCATTGCCGCTTAACTCTGAAGCCACTTCCCTGAGAGGGAACCACCCTCATCTCCCATCATATCTCCCCCTGCCCACCATCATCATCACGCCTCTGCCTGCTCTGTCCCCGATCCACAGTCATCTTCCAGAATGAGCAAGAGGCTACATTGGGCAACCTCTTAAGGTCCTTCTAACTCTGTGATTTGCAGTGTTCACTTGGGGGAAGAAGGCTTTGGCCTGGGAGGCCCAGATTTCCATCCCCTTTCCTGCAAACTACTGTGTGCAAATCTCTCTCTCTCCCTCTCCCTCTCCCCCCTCTCTCTCTAGCAGAAAATGTCTTGGTTACAAATAGATTCTTAAGAATTTTGCCAGTTGAGCAGTAGCTATTAAGAACAAAACCATGCTCTGTACAGCCCCAAAGGAGTTGAAAAATAATGCCTCTAATTTTATACCTGCAGTGATGCCTTCAGGCAAGGCATTCCGGCGATGCTTGTGAATGACCTAAAATTATAGCAGGTTACAGACGTGATATTTATCATTTTAAAAGTAGCATCCTGCTGGTAGCTGATATGCCTTGTGGGCTATTTGTAGTGGGGGAGCCAGAGTGGGGCATACCAGACAGCCTCCTCCAGTCTCTCGGGTTGTTTGTTTTTCCTCTCCTGATATGCTGATCCAGGATGGGGAGAATACAAATAAGGCAGTCTGTGAAATGCTGCAACCTAACCTGCCGGTGACACACAACCACAACCATCCCAGGCATCTTTCTTTGGGGTCAAAGCTTCTGCACTGCCTTGAGGCTTCCTTTCAACTGGAGGGCAACCCAGCCAGCCTCTGTTTAAGGGGAAAAGTCAGGGAGAGTTGGAAGATGAGGCCCTTCTCCTTCTCTGCTCCTACAGTTTGAGCCAGGAAAAGAGGAAGCTCTGTGCACTCGCTGTTCTCTGGTCTCTTCTCATCTCCCAGAAGAATTAGGACACACATTAGCCCCAGCAGCCTGGAAGCTGAGATGGGCTCGTCACACCAAGGCTTTTGGCACGCCAGCAGCCCCACTCTGTGTTTCAGCCCTGAAGTGTCCCTGCCTTTCAGAGTGGGGGCAAGCGAGGCAAGGGGGCAGCCAGGCTTCCAGCAATGGATTTCAGGCAACAGAACGGGTAATAGAGAGAGCCAACCAGAACAGTTGTTGTGCTTCTTAGACCAGGGGTCCCCAACCTTTCGGATCTCAGGGACCACTAAATTCATAATTTTAAATTCCGCGGACCACTAATATGATTTGCCTAATGACTGGCTGGGTGGGCGTGGCTAGCTGGTCATGTGACTGGGTGGACGTGGCCAACTCAATGTCACTTATGTCAAGGGGCACCTCACCAGCCTCTATTTGCCCCTCCCACCCACTCCTCTCTTGCTCGTCCGGATCCTTAGGGTCACAACATGAAGCAGTTGCTGGAGCTAAGCAGCTACCATGAGAAAGAGTTGGCAAAACAGCTCAGTTCAGATTGGATCTGACCAAGAAGGAGGCGCAGCAGAAGCACCTCTCTGAGGACTAGGAGCTTAGGCTTTCCAAGCAGAGGGAAGACCTGCAGAAGTGCAAGGCCAGGTACCGGCACCTGCAGGCTCAGTGGGCTGAGATGGTGAGCCATTTCCAGGACATGATGCCCTGGAAAAGATGCCCTCCGGCTCTTTTCCACCAGTGGTGCTTCCCTCCACCCTTCGCCCAAAGCCCCGCACCAAGAGGTGGAAGCAGACCTCAAGTCGGAATTTCTGCCCCCCTCCGACCCACACAAGACCCCGAAGGGGGACACTCTCTGCAGCAACACAAAACGTTCATTGCACATATCCGTCCCAGGGGCCATAGTTTGAGGACCCTTGATTTAGTGCAATATTAAAAATGCAAATAATTTTTCTGCGGACCACCAATGGTCCACGGACCACCAGTTGGTGACTGCTGTCATAGACTACATGAAGAAGGGAGAAAATTGATTAGGATGGACTTAGCTTTCTGTTCCAATGACTCACTTCCACTGAAGAATACAAGTAATCTAAGCGAGCCCCAAAACTGTTAGTGCCTGTAAATCAATAAGAAATATTGGAAATTCAAACAACACCATTAGAATAGAATAGCATATAAAATAGAATATTCTTTATTGGCCAAGTGTCATGGAACACACAAAGAATTTGTCTTTGGTGCATTAGCACCCTCTATTCATTTTGTTGTCGTAAATTTGCAAGGTAACCTGGTTAGTCTGCAGACTGTAGTTATATTGGTCATCTATTAGGTCTTTACCTGACTGAGTGTTTTCTTTGTGAGTGTTCACATTTTTGGAAGGAAGACAAGGGCCTTCTCCAGTTTCATTTCCTGAATTAGCCATCCCATATCTATCCGTGGTTGTCCTCCTAAATCCTTCTGCAGTATTTGGGTGACTCTTAATAAACTTTGCAAAAGATTCTTTCAGGCAGTCAACCTTATTTATGACAGTTTATAAGAGTTCATAGATTGAGTTTACAGTTTGAGCTGTTGTCTAGAGAGGAAATCTGTCACATTTTCCCCCTTTAAAGTCATTACATCTCCCTCCTGTGCAAGGAAAGCTACTGCTGAGTTCCAAGGAGGGGAACCATTTTCTGAGAAGGAGGAAGATAGTTCTATATGCTGTTTGCTTTCAAGTTCAGTTTGTAAGTCCCATTCCAATGAGTCACATAAATTAAATTTATCTGATAAGGCGGCTGCAGACAAGTTACTTACTGGAGCAGAATGTTTCTTTGCGATATAATCTTCCATTTTCTGCTGCTTCAATGGCTTGGATGAACTCTGTGCTGCAGAGTGCTGTCTCTTTCTCCTTTTCCCCATTCTGAAAAATCTTGGCTTGTAGTATTGTTAAAATATATCTAAAACAAATGGTAGCCACACTATATGTGCTTTTGTAAAAGTCCGGTATAGATTAAAAATAGATTTAAAATGAGTAAAAAACGTAAAAAGCGCATATATCAGGGGTGAAATCCAGCAGGATTTCTGACAGGTTGCTGGAGAACTGGTAGCAGAAATTTTGAGCAGTTCGGAGAACTGGCAAATACCACCTCTGGCTGGCCCCAGAATGGGGTGGGAATGGGGATTTTACAATATCCTTCCCCCAGGAGTGGGGAGGGAATGGGGATTTTGCAGTATCCTTCCCCTGCCATGCCCACCAAGCCACGCCACACCATGTCCACTAAGCCAAGTCCACAGAACTGGGAGTAAAAAAATTTGGATTTCACCACTGGCATATATATGTGTTTTATATATATATACAAAAGAAAAAGAAAGACCTCAAGATACAAACAAAAAATGATAACTCATAAGATACCAATAGGAGAAGGTGATAGGAAAGATGAGAAGGATAATAGCAATACAGTCCTATTAAGTGGTTAGATATCCTTAGGCAAAAGACAGTGCTGTAGAAATTAGGTGCTCAGCACAGTGATGGCACAAGGGAAAAAAACTGCCTTTGTGTCTAGTTGTTTTGGCATGCAGTGCTAGAGCAACGTCCCGAGGGGAGCAGTTGAAACAGGATGCGAGGGATCTGTAGATATTTTCACAGCCCTCCTTCTGTCCCTCATAATATCCAGGTCCTCAATGGAAGGCAAGTTGTCTGCAACTGTTTTTTCTTTAGTCCTAACTATTCATTGAAGTCTGTACTTGTCCTGTTTGGTTACTGTGCCAAACCAGGCAGTTAATGTAACAAGAAGCCAAATATCAAATGAAAAAAGAAGGTGGAAAGGGTAAATAAATCTAGGGACATTTTTGGGAGCTCAAAACACCATTAAGGGTTGTTAGATATAAAAACATATTTATTTTAAACTTGATCATATAACCTAAATTCATTTGGGATTTCCTGAAATAATCCTTTGTTTTTCAAAACATATTTTCATCACTTAATAGTACTTAATCTAACCTTTATTACCCACAGAACAGTGCCCAGTTTCCAAAAGAACAACAGAATTTGGAACACAGCTTGGGGAGTCTACAGGTCAGAAAGAGTACATGGTGTGTATTCATGATCAACAGATAAAATGGTGGGGGGAGGGAGGGGAATACTAACACACAATTAAGTACTTCACTTTTACTTTAACCCAGCTCATCTTAAAACATTTTTTTATTAATTTCTCCCGTGATTGACTCTATTCTTCCAAGGATTGGAGCCCTTGAATCAGAATAGAAGCAGCTGCTGTGGTCCTACTTAAAGCCCCCATTTGATAGCTGCAGGAAGCAAAAGCAAGCCCTTGGCTTAAAGCAGGGGTCTGCAACCTTAAATACTGAAAGAGCCATTTGGACCCATTTCCACAGAAAAAACACCAGGAGCCACAAAACCCTTCCCGTGCCTGACTGTTTCTTGAGCAGCCACAAAACTAGCATATGTAGTTGAATTAAGTGTTCTGTTTTCTTCTTAAACTTTTCTTGGATTTATCCATGGTTGGCCTACTGGGGGTTGAAAAGTTTGATAAATTGTGTGCTGGCGGGTGTCGCACATTGGCGGGTGTGACACATATTTTGAATGACAGGGAGCTGCAGCAGAGGGGTGAAAGAGCCACATGCGGCTCCAGAGCTGCAGGTTGCTGACCCCTGGCCTAGATCTAGTCCAAGAGCTCTCTCCAACTTCAGGCGTCTTTATGTAAAGGAGGCTTTAATTGCTCTAAAGGAATTCAGCCCCCAGTTATGCACTACCAGGATGCCAGGTGTGCACAACTCCTTTGGAAAACCACTGTGACACTCAGAGACAAGAGGTCCTTGCAATGTCAAAGGATGTTCTCCCACAGGAGATCTACCTGCCAGCTGCACCTTGCTACTGTTGCCACACCCAGGTGCAGATAAGCAGCACAGTCTGATTTTTCCCCCAGTCACACCCATAGTAAATGCCATCCAAAAATAACACTGATACCATAATTAAAGAAGCACATAAAAGAGGAATGATTGTCATTCTGAACAAGTTGGACAACATACAGGAAGCCAAAAGGAAACCTCCACAGTCCACACCCAGCTATAGAGAGCCTGGAATCCTCTTCAACACCATTGTTTACCACTCAAAATACAGGGACCAGATGGCCCTAGATGATCTTTTGTTCCTGAAATTAATAATATCATAATCGGGTTGCCTGGTGGTTTATATAGGCTCATTGACACACTTAATGTAACCAATAGTCCAAGTATTATACAGGATTTCTTCTGAAGAAATTGCAATCCACCAGCAATTTCATATTGCCGTGGATATTGATATTCTTTATAACAACATCATATAACAATGGATTTTAATTCATTGACAATATCATCACCGGGATGCTGAAGCTGATTTGTGCACCGGTCTCTTCTGATATCTCCTCCACAAATATTATTTTACTTTGGGGAAACCATCTATATTCAGAGCAACCATATGATATCATGGTACCATGGCAAGTATCTCCATAGCTAATTTAAAACATATTGACAGCTCCTATTTCATGTGCCTCTTTTTGGCTGATCTACAATGATAATTATATTATTATCAGAACATTCAGGATGTCCCAGCTAAGTTCCAACAAACTTTTTTTTATTTATTAAATTTTTATTCTGCCCATTTCCCCTGCAAGGTGACTCCAGGCAACTTGCAAATTATGAAACAAACCTCCACTGGGAGGAAAGCCGCTGAAGGGCAGTGGCTACTTCCAGAAGATGCCCAGTAAGCTAAGTGTCCACTTGAGGAGGAGCTTGTGGGGTAGGCGGGGAGCAGGCCGATGATTTGCTGGAACCCAGGAAAGCAGGTGCAAGGCCTGTGGCAACCAGAGGAGCAGGCGTCAGAATCCTGGGGTTCAGAGCCGGCAGGCCTTGGCCTCCCAGGCCTCCCAAGCCCTGAGGTACCTCATGCTCTGCTTAAAAACGCATGGGGCTACTTAACAACTGCACTGGGGACAGCACAGATGGGAGTCATTAAGTGAGGCAATGATGTGAATGCCTTGCTTAACAATGGTCACAATTCATGACCATAATGGACAGTCTCTATTACAGTGGTATATTTGTATACCCTGCAAGGGCGACACAATGGCTGCAGAAAATCAGGATGAAGCAGCTTTTACTGAAGCTAAGAAAATTGTGACATCAGACCAGAGGTCCCAATTATAACCCGTAAGTTGCAATGAAATTGGCTTGGGATGCCTCATTATATGGCATTATTCATCAAATGATGAAGGGAATGCCTGAGAGCTTTCACATCACACCCACAGCAATGGAGGAAGATCAAAGAAAGAACCAAGTCCCTTTTCTTGCACAATAGCGATCACTCATAATAACACAAGGCAACACATTGACAAGAGTTCTAAAAAGAAGTAATTCATTTGCTTGGAGATTCAGATGTAATTCTTGAGTTACCACCAGTAGCACCTACCTTTTAAATAGGCAGACATACAATCAGAGGTTACTCCTGTTGAGCCCCAAACCAAGAAAGACATGTGGTGATTCCAAGCTTTATTTAAAATTTCAAATCCATAGACAAAATCTTGCCAGATGGAGGACTTTACTGTACAGCACCCTGTGCTCTGAGGACCATTCCGGAGGGCTGCCTTCGCTCTCTTGCACATCGTATTCTGATTGAGTTGCCTCTTCCTCCTCTGGACTGCACGCCTCCCTCTGGGAATCCATTTCCATACTCCATTTCATCACACTCCATAGATGCCAGCATAATATAGGTTTTATCTTAGCAGGGAAGGGTATTACTAATGTATTACTAATATTACATTGATTAAGCAAGTTCGTACTATGTCCTGCTATATATAGCTTTTATATATATTATATAGCTTATAATTCTTGCAGTCTGGTTAGAGGGAAGTGTTCTGAAATTTTCAATAAAAGCAAGCAACATAAAAACCTGTTAGTGTCAATGGTTCAATCAGTACAACATTAGGCACATTTGGTGATAGCATGTCCAATTTAGTTCACTGAATCATGAAACCAGTTAAAAATTATTAATTACTAAACTTATCCGTTTCCTAAGCTGATTTGTATTTCTTTTTGTGCCCTTTCTTCCTCTGAATATTTAACAATATGCAGTTCCTTAGTTTGCTTTCATTCCTGAGGGAGTGAAATTTGGGAAATTTTATAAAACATTTTATGGCATAAAAATTACCATAAAGTACTTCGTGACATAATTCAAATTTCCTAAGTTGATTTGCATTTTTGTGCCCTTTCTTCTTTTGAATATTTTAGAAGATAGAATAATAGAATTGGAAAGGACCTTGGGGTCTTCTGCTCCAACCCCCTGCTCAAGCAGGAGCCCCTATACCATTTCAGAGAACAGTCTCTGTTTGAAAGCCTCCAGTACCCACAACTTCTGAAGGCAAGTTATTCCGTTGGATGATTGTTCTCTCCATTAGGAAATTTCTCCTGACTTCTAGGTTGCTTCTCTCCTTGGTTAGTTTCCATCCTGTTTCTCATCTTGCCTTTTGGTGCTTTGGAAAAAAGGTTGACACCCTCGTCTTTGTGGCAGCCCCTCGGCTATTGGAATACTGCTATCATGTCCCCCATCCTTTTTTTACTAGACTAGACAAACCCAATTCCTGTAACCGTTCTTCATGTTTTAGCCTCCAGCCTCCTATAATCATTTTTAACACGTTTAACATGAGCAGTCTAAATTCAGATTTGCTATTTCTGTTCTGAACTAAGGAATAAATTGAATTTAGAGATTTTTTTTAGAAAAGGGAGGCACCCACAACCCTAAATGAGATCTACCTGTAACAGTAAAACAGAAGGCAAACTAATTTTACCACCAGATTTCAATATTAATCTTCTTTAAAAATCTAAATTCAATTTATTCCTTAGTTCAGAACAGAACTAGCAAATTTGAATTTAGAGGACTATTTATTGTTAGTGAAATCAAAATGGACTTTCAAAATGCTGCACCTCTGAAAGCAACTTGTGGTCTCAGGGATTCTAACAGGAATCTTCTGGTGTGACCAAAACTTGGCTCACCTAAAGCAGCCAAATCCCAAGATACATGCAATCAATAAACAGGGTACACCTACTGGGCTCCAGCAAAGCTCAGCCCAACCACAGCACCTTTAGCTGCTGTGTTGCAAAAGCAAGACAACGGTAAGGCAGGCAAGCAGCCTAGTCTCCTGGCTGCCATTCAGGGTCAACCCAGCTTGTGAATGTTTTCTTACAGGATTTTAAGCAGGGTGGGGGGGATGTGTCTGGGAGAGGGTACCCTTTACCACCACACTTCCAAGAAGTCACAAGATGCTGGACAATGGCTCAAATAGCCTCAAACTGGCAGCAAGCAGCCAGGCTATAGCTGGGGGGAGCGGTTACCTGAAGGATATGAGTTTGATAATAAATAATATTTTCCAAAATGAAGAATGACCTGAATCACATGGAATTATTTTCAAAGTAGAGGAATGCGTCCCAGTTTTTCCAGCAAAAGCAGGACATTAGAGCCAACATCTCCAGAATATCCTGACAGTATCCAGCCTGAAGGCTTCTTCAGACCCCCAAACCCCCCCGGAGAATGGGAGGCTGTATCTGGCAGAGGAGTAAAAAGTCCAGGATTCCTCCGAACATTCAGTCACCCATTCTCTCACCATCCTAACATGCAACCTATCATAGTCTGTTTACAATACTGTAAGGTAAAGTCACAGCTGCCCATTCTTTAATTGGTGTTGACCTTCATGCTCATCAAATTCTTCCAAAGAACCGAGGATGTCATGCTGTATCAGTAGTATTTGTCTGGATCCAAGCATGATTACTATTTATTATGTGTGGGTAATTTACAATTAGATTCAGAGTCTGGTGAAACTGGTAAGGTAGAAATTCAATAATTCAAGACAGGTCCATATAACATTATTATAAACTATTATATACAAATTATGCAAATATTTTATTATTTATTTATTATGGTTGCTCATACAATCCTACAGCTATTTAGACTGGATTTGGCATTTTTATCCACCTATTGAGACCTTCCCAAGCAGCTGGGATAGGCAGCTGTGGATGCTTGATGGGGTTAAAAGTCTCATAGCAGGATGGATTTCAAGTCAAGCTGCCTTCTGCAATTTATTATCATGATTATTAATAAAAATGCCTCCCAATTCCTGCGAAGGGAAGAAAGTATGGAAAAATGGAGAACCTGATTCGGTGGGTGCCCTGCCTGCCTCCATTGTTGCCCCCGCCAGAGGTTAAATGCAATTCCCATCCTCGCATCTAGTTCGAGGAGGAAGTTCATTATTTAAGAAGCATGTTAGCTACCTTTAGCAGATATATATACATTTAAAAAACCTCTATAAGCCAACCAGACACAGCCCCCCCCCCAGCAGCCTTGCGAAGCCCATGGAGGGGCCTGGCAGGAAAGATTCCCAGCCACCAATCAACCTGCCGTCTTGCAGCAGCCCCGAGCAAGCCAGCCTGCTGCTCCAGCTGCCCCTTCTGCCTGTGTGCCTTGCCTGCACTTCCCAGAGCGCCGCTAATAAGGGCAGGAAAGAGCCCACAGAGCTGAGTGTGAGAGCAGGTGGGGACCACTTGGAAGACCCCCCTTTGCCTCTCGCTGCTTCTTTGTGGGCCGCCTCCAGAAGGGCCCATCAAGGAACAACTGGCAGTAGGTAGGGCGCTGCTCATGGGCAGAGGCTCCCGGGGCCGCTGGGAAGGTCTCCTGCAAGGATGGGGGGATGGCTGGAGGAGGGCCGGGAGCTGCTCCGGAGGTGACCTCTGCCGGTCACATCTCGCGCTCAGTGATTCACAGCCCCAGTCGGAGGCAGCCCGTCGGGTGATGGTGTTTTCATTACAGGCATGGACAGTTTTCCTGTCCATGCCTGTAATGTTCATTCATCCTTAAGAAAGATATTTGTAAAAGAGATAAAGTTTAAAACAGAAAAAAAATTAACAGAGGATGACCAGAATGTCTTATGCTGCTACAACAGAGTATTTGAATAGAGTAGCCTTCTCCTGACTCTGCAGGTGAGATGTTTCCAGTTCCCCAGCATCCCTCTTGTATTGCAGCAACCAAAACTGGTCATGTTTGATGTTCCAGATGTGGTCTGACCACTGCAAGGATCACTTCCCATGATGCAACCCAAGACTACTGAGGCTGTTTTAGAAGCTGCAGTGCACTGCTGGCTCAGAATATGAGTCTTGGAAGGGACCTTGGTGGTCTTCTTCCAGCAGGAGACCCTATACCATTCAGGACAAATGACTGTCCAATCTCTTCTGAAGAACCTCCAGTGATGGACTACATAGACATGCCCACCCATATACTCCTTTGCAGTCAGCATCTGAAGAACTTCCTATTGCTTCATTAATCCTAACTGTGTTATGGATCATCCACTCATATTTGGTGTTAAACATCTCTTTTTTTAGTTTTTAGATTTTAACTGTGGTTTACATTTTTATTGCAGATTATCCAGAAAACCTTGGTACTGACTGGCACGTACATCACTTGTGGCTCTGGGCCACAAGCGGTGGCTATTTCAGGCACAACTGAACACATGGAAGGCAGCACTATTTTTATTTCAATGACATACAGTCGGGTAGTGCTGGCATACAGAAAGATTTGGACTGGGAATAAAACACTCCAGAATAAAAAGCATCTTTTTTGTATCCGACTTAGAACATTTGCCAGACCAGTGGAACATCCCATGTTCCTGACAATTACTCATCCAGAGAAAGTCAGGAGGACTGAAACCAAACCCTCTTTTGAGCTTTCAGAGCCCCTGGCCATTGAGGCAGCAGCTGCTAGATCACTTCTAAATACTTCAGGGCAGAGGAAGCCTGGCTCCAGCCACAGACATCTGGGTTGCGTTTCCAGCCTGTTTCTAGCCTCCTCGTCTTCCTCTAAGCAGGGAAGGGCACACTTAAACCCCCAATCCTTCAACTTCTCCATCCTGCCTTCCTCTACCCCATTATGTCACATGCAAGTTTCGAACCTAAAGCCTTCTAGCCTCCAAACTGCTCAGAGTTGCCAGAAGAAAACTCTGGATGCCCACCAGACTGAAGAGCCACACACAGTAGGAGGCAAACTTCAAAATAATATCCCCCCCCCCCCCAAAAATAATTTAAGTATTTTCAGATACTCTCAGTAATCATCCAACTTTCTACTTGGTCCTAATGTAAATCAACCATTTGGTCTTATAGCTTATTCCAAATTTTCTACTCTCAATGTCTGTTGCAGTTTCCTCCTCCTCAATACCATTTAGGGAAGGATGTTGAAATGTTGGTAGTAACTAAGCTACAGAAGACACAGAGCATTCAGAGTTCTTTCTGTCAGGATTCATGGCCAATGGACAAAAATGATTGATGGTTTTTGCAGGATAGAATACGGCCCTCCTGATCTCTCTTAGATCTAATGGCAGCTTTGATACCATCAACTACCGTATTGTATCCTGCTGGATGAAGTATAAGGGTCAGGCCCTTGATTCCACTCCAATTTGTGTGGCTAGTTCTAGACCGCAGTTGGGGAAGAGGGGGATTACTTATGGTAAATCCCTGGTAACTCCAGTAGGGATACTGTTACATATTTTATGCTATATGTGATTAAAATATCACAAATATAAGTTACGAATATAGAGGACTTGCAATACAACCATAGTTAGCCTTTTCATGAACTCACTGGGAAACACATGTTGCTGGAATATGTCTACTACTGATAAGGAAA
>JANHZT010002323.1:67903-80469 GCA_032468215.1 Stegonotus admiraltiensis
GAGTTTGAAGCGCTTACTATCACTTACTATCAAACAAGGAAAAATAGCGAAAACTGAAGGAATGAAGATGCCCCAGGAAAATAACATTAAGAGTCTGGATGAAGATGATTACTACAAATACCTGGGTATCCTTCAGGCTGACAACATCAAGCACACTGAAGTCAAGAAGAAGGTTAAAGATGAATAAATACATCAAGAGAGTGAAGATGGGTCTTAAAGTCTAAAGTCAATGGAGGAAATACCATCAAGGCAACACCTGGGCAATTCCAGTCATTATATACACAGCAGGAATAGTGGACAAGCAGAACTAAAAGCAATGAATAGGAAGATCAGAAAAATGATGACAATGAATAATGCCTTTCATCTTTGCAGTGACATTGACATTGACAGACTCTACCTACCAAGGCAAATAAGTGGTGTGGAAGTACATCAGATAGTTAAAGAAAAAAGGGCTTTGGAAAAATATCGGAAGGACAGTGAAGAAGATGCACTGAAGTTAGCATGCCAGGAAGGCTTACTGACTACTGGAGAGACCAAACCGGCCTACAAGAAAGACCAAATGAAGAACAGAATGGAGGCATAGGAAGACAAAGCACTACATAGCCAGTACATTAAAACAAATAGAAGGGAAAGCAGATAATAAGACCTGGCAATGGCTAAGAGCAGGAAAATTAAAGAGACCGAAGGACTAATTCTGGCTGCACAAGACCAAGCCTTAAGAACAAATGCATACAGAATTGAGAAGACAGAAACAGACAGTAAGTGGCGCCTATGCAAAGAAGCTGAAGAAACAGTGGATCATCTGATAAGCTGCTGCAAGATCACACAGACTGACTACAAGCAGCGGCATGACAAAGTAGCAACAATGGTGCATTGGAAGATCTGCAAGAAATATCATGTGCCTGCAAGCAAGAACTGGTGGGACCATAAAATAGAAAAAATCACAGAAAATGAAGAAGTTAAGTTGTTCTGGGACTTCAGAATTCAAACAGACAGGCACCTGCCACATCATACCTGACTTAACAATTGTCAGTAAGACAAAAAAGTCTGGACAGTGGATTTGGCAGCGCCTGGAGACAATACAATAAAAGAGAAAGAATTTGAGAAAATAACAAAATACAAAGACATAGAAATAGAACAACTGTGGCAAAGTCAAGCAAGGGTACTATTACCAATGTAATAGGAACCTTAGGTGCAATCCCAAAACAACTCGAGCACCACTTGATCATTGGCATTGACAAATTCACCATCAGTCAATTGCAGAAGGCAGGTTTACTTGGAACAGCTTCCATCCTGCGATATCTGTAATGCCATCAAACATCCACATCTGCCTATCCCAGGTCCTTGGTTAGGACTCAATAGGTAGACAAAAATGCCACAGTCTGAACATCTGGCTGACTGTGCGATGATTAATAATAATAATAATAAATGGGTCTAGAGGAGCCCACACTGAAACACCATCTTGATGTGGTTGTGAGAACAATTAAGCAGTGGAACAGTTTGCTTCCCAGAGTTGTAGGTGCTCCATCGCTGGAGGTCTTCAAGAAAAGATTGGACAGCCACCTGTCCAGGATACAATATGATCTCCTGCTTTGGGGAGGGGGTTGAGCTAGAAGTTCTCCAAGGTCCCTTCCAACCCTGGGATTATGATTCTGCTGCTGTACAAGAAAACTGCAAGGACTGGTCCAGCCAATTGCCAAGAACAAATACTGACTGGAAGGCACAGAAAAAAAAAATCACCCTGCCATACCCAGGTCGCATCACTCTTTAAAACACCAATTTGATGCGACAAATGAGCTAGGGACCAAGGGAACTCTGCGGTGGACACCCCCTCCCTACCCGTCTCCTCTCACTGGAAAACAGCAACCACTGAAGAGATTTTCTAAATTAATGGCCACATCTCACAAGGCAGACCATCACTGGACCAACACAGGCCAAGACAGGACAGTCTTAACATCACATGCTGGTGTGGTAGCTATGCCTGGATCTTGGTGATGTCTTTGCAAACTATGAGTACCAACATAGTGTATTTTTCGGAGTATAAGACGCTCTGGACTATAAGACACACCTACCTTTTTTGGCAAGGAAAACACCAAAAAGAAAAAGAAATCTGCCTCTGAGCAATTTTGCTTCCTTGCAGTAAACAGCAAATAGCCTGCTTCACTTTCATTTTCGTTTTCAGCATAGGTTGATTAGCACAAGAAAAAAAATCTGCTCCCAGCAACTTACCTCCTTGCAGCAAGCAGCAGAAAGCAAAACAGCTGAGAGTTGGGAGGCCGATCCAACAGACAAACAACTTATGCTAATTAGGCTGTGCTGAAGCTCAAACAAGCTGTTTCTTCTTGCTGCTTGCTTCAAGCAAGTAAACTGCTGGGAGATAGAGGCCAAAAGGTGGGGGCCAGTGGGTGGGCGGGGCTACATTTGGTGTATAAGATGCACCTAAATTTTCACCCTTTTAGGGGGGGGAAAGGTGCGTTTTATACTCCGAAAAATACGGTACTTCGCTCTTGAGAGGTTAAAGGTAATCTTTATACGTACTTTAGGAAGTCGTGCAAATAGTTCAACAGCAAGGCCAAGCTCTTCTCATCAAGAGGTGTGTAAGCAAGCATTGCTCCAATCCTGACTGTTTCAAACACAAAATAAAAAGATGCATCAAGGAAAACAGGTTTACAGGCTTCTTGGCAGCAACCACTCAAACCTTAAGACTTCACTTGAACTTGAGCTGAGGTAGTTCAGTACCTGCTGAACTGGGCGGGGTGGGGGAGTGCTTGCGGGAAAGGGGCTGATGCCCTGCTTTGTTTAACAGGCAGACATTCTTCAGCTGAAAGGGCCAGAGATGCTGTGCAAGAGATCAGCCAACCCCCAACCACTTCCTTCTTTCTCCTAGTCCTGCCCCTCTTACAGAACTGCCTCCAACTTTCTATCAACTGTCAACTGGATTGAAGCTGCCTGGAGATGAGATGAGGAACCTTTCTTCCCAAAGGACTTTGAGCGCTAAAAAAAATTGTTCTTAGCATCTCAGTCATGCAAACTATCTGCACCATGCCCACGGCACTACCTATGCCAACTATCTACGCCATCTATCTTCTACCCATCTACTTCCTGAGACTAGGAAAATACAGAAGAAATTAGGGGAAAGCACCAAGGAGTCATTAGCAGAAGTCAGAACTTGTTAGGCAATACAGAAGGAACTTTCCTTTGCTGGAAGCCCCCTGGTTTTCCATCTAGAGGAATGAGGAAAGCTTGATCAAGAAACAGCCCCTCTCAGGATTACCTAATATTCCCATTTTGCTACCACAGGCCTTCAATTGGCCTTACAGAGGGATCCTGTTTAAACATGGACAGCTTTAAAGGAGGCTTAAAAGTAATGCAAATAGGGAGAGGTAAGATCTTGACAATGGCACGTGTGAAAAAATGCACTGGCCAAAGCAGATTTCTCGTTTCAGTTTATGCTCTTGTGCATAAAGTGTGATCCATACCGAACAACCGGAGGAGGTGCGGTGCTCCATAGACTTGGGACATGGGCGCGTCTGGATGATCCGCTAAGATTTCTGCATATTGTGGCCGTTCAAATTTATACAACAGTTGGGTCCCCAGCATAACGTTGAAGTATTCTTTGATGCCTGCCACAACTTCATTCACAGCATATTCTCTGATGCACAGCCAGAACAACAACAACAACAAAAAAGATGTGGTAAGAGACCGTGGAAAAGAGAGAGTTTTCCTGAGTCCCAACGGGTGTGCCCAAAGGACAGGCTCAGTGACTTGTGGGGTGGCACTGCTGCAAGCCACACGAGGCCAATGCCACGACCGGCATGCTTTTGTAAGGATGTTGGGAACAGGGCTGGATAGGATGGCATTTGGTTTTCCTGAGAGCGGAGAGCTTCAGGCGGAGGTAAGGAGAGGATATATTTTGCCAGAGGCGCTGGGGAGAGCTGAAAAGGATGGGTCATTCAAGAGACAGGAGCTTCGTTCCTCCGGATCCTCAATCTGCTTACTGCAGCTAAGCATTACAGTTGACAAGCAGCAAAACTTCGAAAAGCATTTGCACTTGGAAGGAAGGGAGACCCAAGGGAAGCCCAAGGGCCAAACTGGCTCCAGAGATGTCTTCCATTCAGCAGCCTCCTGTGGATGGAAGGAGACTGCCCTAACCTAGCCTGATTCCCCACAAAGGAAGTGCCTTGGATCTGCTAGAACAGTGATGGCTGACCTTTTTGCCATCGCATGCCAGGAGGGGGGTGGCGGGGAGGTTCGCGCGCATGCGTGCCCACACCCATAATTCTATGTGCCCTGTCCTGCACGTGCACACACCCCCCAGCACATGATGGCCCAGTAGGCCCGTTTTTCTTTCTCACCTGGCTCCAGATCCAGCCTTTACCACCCTCTCCGAGGCCCTCCGGAGGCCTGAAACAGCCCATTTCCCAACTCCTGGTGGGACAGGAAGTGATGTTTTTTGCTGTCTCCAGCCTCCAGAGCCTCAGATAGGTTCACCATCACGGTGCATAGCAAGAGTGGTTTGCTATGAACAGACCCCAGAGAACAAGCTGGTCCTCAGAGTCTGCACTCCACTAGACTGATGACCCAAACTGCCATTGCTGCTCTGCATTTAGCAGGGAGGAGACTGAAAAGGGTTGGAAGGTGGCTTGCAAGGTAGCAAAACATCCCACCCAGATCTAATCTAGGCTACTTCCAAGAAGTTTGAGGGTGTGTGTCTTTAAACAGCCTCCTATTTTTGCTTCCCCAAAGCAAGAGAGCTTCTCTCCACCCAGCCTCCTTTCCAAGAGCTGGGCCAGAACCAGTGGTGAAATTCTATTTTCTTTTACTACTGGTTCTGTGTGCACGGCGTGGCTTGGTGGGCGTGGCAGGGGAAGGATACTGCAAAATCCCCATTCCCTCCCCACTCTGGGACCTGCCTGTTCTCTGAACTACCCAAAATTTCCGCTACTGGTTCTCCAGAACCTGTCAGAACCTGCTGAATTTCACCCCTGGCCAGGACATGGGCTTGTGGTCAGCAGATGACTGCCCTGCCCTTCAGGACCAACCAGCTGCTCAGCCTCTGTTCCTCACTTGTTATCTGTGTTTCCTCGTGACTTCTTGTAGTTTGCATAGTCCTCTAAAATTGAGTCTACATTCTTCTTGGCTGGAAGATAGAAGAGCTGAGAAAAAAGCCAGAGACCATCAGAGACTGACAAAAAATGCCCATCCATCAGCCCAGAAGCCATCAAAACATAAATACTCATCACCAAGCTGAAACGCAGAGGAGCCAGCTAATTAAAGGCACCATTTCAAACTCACCTGTTTTTGGCGTGTAATCAAATCCCAGTCATCTACAAGCCACGGTTTCAGCTCTTCTGGTATTTTTACCTTTACTTCAACTCTGTTCATAAAAGTTTCTTCCTGAAGAAACAGAAATACAAACTTTAAATTCTGGGACACTAAATTTGAGTTGGGCGCAACTCTATGTACAATCATCTCATTCATCCAGGCCATGGTTGTCCCAAAGGTACTTTTATTTTAAAGGCAACTGGATTTCCTGACTTTTCTTCAAGACGTTTTTCTTTCCATACAAGAAGCTTCTTCTTATTTAGAACTGAAGAAGCTTCTTGGATGAGTAGTAAAATGTCTCAAACAAAAATCAGGAAGTCTGGTTGCCTTTAAAATAAAAGCACCTTTTAAAATGGTGTTAAAATATATTTAGCAGGGTAAAAAGGTGAGGATAAAATTAAAGTTGCTGCAAGATGCTAGAATAAGAGGTGGTTTTGGTTTGCCGGGTTGGGAATTATATTACCAAGCAACTAATTTGATATGGATTAAAGAATGGATAACGTTAAGAAATACTAGATTGTTGACTTTAGAAGGACAGGACTTGCTGTTCAGCTGGCATGCTTTTGTGTGGTATAAGGATACAAAAATACAGGGGTATTTTAGAAGACATGTTATGTGAGTCTTTGCTACTAAATTGGGAGAAGATTAAAAGATACCATTATTTAAAAATTCCAGTCTGATTATCTACTATCGAAGCATTCTCACTCAATAACATTTAGAAAGGAACAAATTGTTAGATATAGTGAATTACTGAATGAAAAGGGTGAACTTAAATCGAAGCAAGAATTAGAAGAACAGGAGATAAGGATGGACTGGTTTTCATATATGCAAATAGATATGATAAAGATTCTAAGACAGAGGGTTTTTACAGTAATTTGACTAATCTAGATAAAATTTTAACAGGTTCTGATGACTATGTAATTAAAAAACTGTATGGTTATTTATTAGAGGTAAAATTGGAAGAAGAACAAGTTAAAGAAACAATGATTGCATGGGGGGAAAATTTTGGTCACAGAATTGATTTAGAGAAATGGCAAAAATTGTGGTCGCAAAATTATAAAATGACAATCTCAACTGCATATAAGGAAAATTTGTACAAGATGCTTTACAGGTGGCATCTACCCCCGACGAGAATAGCCAGAATGTTCAAGAATAAATCTGAAAAATGTTGGAAATGTCATCAGACACAGGGCTCATATTACCATATGTGGTGGACATGTGCAGAAGCTAAAAGATTTTGGATTAAAATCCACACATGGTTGGAAAAAGTGATAAAGAAACACATTGACTTTAAACTAGAGATATTTTTACTGGGGATTTTACCAGAAATATATAATAGATTGTGAATGTGTTAACAGCGGCTAGAATTTTATTTGCTAAAAATTGGAAAAGGAAATACCTACGGAAGATGAAATTATTAGGAAAATTATGGAATGTGCAGAAATGAGCAAATTGACATTTGAAATTAGAGAACAGGAAGATAAACAATATTATATGATATGGGATTTATTTTATCAATGGCTAATGAATGGAAATGAAATATGAAATAAATGTAACAATATATTATATGAATGGGTTTTTTTGTTGAGGGGACAAAAATGCTATTGTTAAATAAACGATAAATGAGAAAAATAAATATAGAGATACAACAAATGGATAAATATGAAAAACTAGATAACTTGTAAATGATAAATAAGGAACTAGGCACAAAAGATCTGTAACTGATCGACACACTTTCTGTAATTGTAATGGATGATGCTTGTTTTATGTTTTGTTTAAAAATTTTAAAAAATTCAAACCAATTTTTTTTTTAAAAAAGCACCTTTGAGACTCAGTGTACAAACAAACCTTCCAAAAAGGGCCAAGTGCTGCCCTGGACCCAAAAAGGCGGCCAAGGGTTGATGCACAAGGGCTCCAAATTAAGGTCTTTTACAGAAATCCAAGAATTGTCTCTGCTAATATGCAAATAATAACAGTGTACAAAAGTCATCAAGGAACCTATATCGAGAACCCACCAGCAAAAGTAAGCAACAGGATAAAGAATCAAACTATGCATTTCTTGGCGTTCCCCCCAAGAGGTGATCAGAGGGTTCAACAATTTGCCATACATCTTTCCTAGCACTTAGTTTGGAGCACCAGTGCTGAAAGAAGAAAATGGCAAAGCACTCAGTAAGGGGAGCCCAGGTGATGCCCCTGAAACCTCCTCCTGGGCACCCAAAGCAGAAGGAAGTCCCAGCAAAGACAGCAATCTGCCAGGGAGCCTGGCTGTCTCCCGGAACAACCGCCCAAGGGCAAATACCTACACTTTCCACCGTAGGGTCTACTCGAGCTCTTTTCTTCCTGGGAGGCTGAGGGTTTTCACTGGAGCTGCTTCCCTCACCAATTCCTGGAGCTAATCATAGAAGCAGAAGGCTTAAGGTGGTTTTTAAAGTTAAACATTTTCAAAAATTGCACTCCGTACATGCTGCTTCAGAGCAGAGACAAATGTCACCAACATAGAAGACTGCCCTTTCCATTATGTAATGCTTTTAAATAATCACCAACAAAACCTCTGTACAAAACAGGGGTTTTTTGCTCCATTATTCAGTATTGTTAAGAACAACTGCAAAAGTGTTTTAAATGATGCAATGTCTGAGTCCACTGAACCTTTTGATCCAAACCATATTAGGCAATTCTCTCACCTTTCTCTTATGATCAAACAGAATGCCTATAGGTTAAACCTTTTTGCCAACACTTTTAACAGAAGTAAATGTATTTACAGTTGATCTGTTCATGAGTTAATCTGAACTAAGAGTTGAGGGATATCAACATTTTTAACCCAGTGTATCTTTTCCCCACCTCCAGATACGCTGGGTTTCCAGGCATCACTGCCACCAGCTGAAAATGAACAGGTAAAGGTAGTCCTTTCGCTACAACTATTAGGTCAGCATTCCCTCCCCCAGTCCCTCTGTGTTCACAGGCATTCCTGTTCACCCTCCCAGATCCCCACTCCTGGGGATATGGCACTCCTCATGCACCCTCCCTGATCTGCTCTGCACACCTTCTCATACACACCTTCCCCAACCCTTTCTTGCATCTCTGCATGTTATGCCTCTTGCACTTGCGTGCGTGCGCACGCGCGCGCGCACACACACACACACAGTTCTGTTCCCCCACTCAGAGCAGCCACTTGCCTGTCTACAGGCCTGGCACTCACAATTTCCTGCCGTTTTCCCCATTGACTTTGGTTGTAGGTAGCCAGCAGGAAGCTACTGCACCTAACAACTGCGGGATTCGGTTAAGAGCAGCAATCTTAATAGCAGGGACTACTATTGCTATACAGTGCAGCCACACTTTACAACCACATCACTTAGCAATGGAAATTCTGGTTCCATCGTAAGTCAAGGACTATCTGTACTGCTAGAAGTCCCAACACAGAAATGCAAAAAGCGTACCCGAGGGGACACTTTCCACTATTCTGTGACCTCAGAGGGCCCCCTTCCATCAAGTGAGGATCAAACATTCAAATAATATCTTGGCGGGTGTGTGTGTGTGTGTTGAGGAGCTTAAAGAGCGAAATGGAATGCCTGAAATCTGAAAACAGCTACCGGCTTTGTGAGAGCCAGTGTGGAGTTAAAAGTAAAGTATGGGCAAGACCTCAATTCCATCCTGCATACAGATGTGCAGCGGGTGACATTGACCCAATCACTCTCTGCTCAACGTATCTACTCACTGGATCGTGGTTGTAGGTAAAAAAATTGGGGGAGAAAATATATATATATATGCCACCTTGAGCTCCTATATGAAAGACAGGATATTAATCTAACAAATTAATATTCTCTCTGCAGCAAACAGGTACAATTGTCTTTCTACTGAGTTTAATTTGAGAATAATTTTGACAGGCAAGTTAAGTTACTTCCACATTTTTAAAATCTCTTGTCTGAGATGTTGGGTAAAATATTCAAGAGCCTTATAAAAGTAAAATAATTCTTACTTTTCTGTTTGTTCTTTTTGGTCTTCCTGCCAAAGAGAAAAAGAGACCTGTTACTGCATGCGCAAAACAGTTCCACTGACTTTACTTCCTTTTTCTTGTTTTCCCACCACTCATAACTCTTAACAGTTCTAGCTAAGAATTAGTTGAAATGCAGCTTTCCAAAGCCCACATTTTAAAATGATACATTTTGCACAACTAATGTTTGAAGATGAATTCTTATTACTACTAGAAAAAAATAGATTTAACCAACTAAAGAGCCTACGAAGATAGTGCATTTTCCTCATTTGTCAGGCCTTCACCTGCAGTCATAGAATCAAAGCAAGTATTACTAGCAATGTAAGAGTACTCTGTGGCAGCGGTTTTCATTCTATTCCAGCCTAATCGTTCTTTCACCATTTAATGAAAACTTTGAATCATGTACCAGCAAACACTAAAGGATGTTAAGTGCAGTTTGATCAGGTTAATTACTATTCTGCATAGCAGTAACTGGATTTGATTATGCCAGCTGATTGGAATAGCTTGTTGCTTTTCCTAACTTCATCAATATTCTATACCTGCAACACAAGTTGGACTTTGCTTGAACTTCCACTCAGTTTGGGGATTGTTACTCCATCATGTAGAGCAACATCTGAATATTGTTCCAAATTCGCAGATCTAGAATTAATTGAAGTTTATTGGTTTAAAAGGGGTTTAAAATGGAACAACCCACTGATTACCTAAGGGGGAAAAACTCAAGAAGAATACTTTTGAGTCAATATAATTTCTGAATTCCAATAGTGTCTTCTCTGCTGAATAAAATTCAAGGAATAATACAGGTAGTCCTCTACTTACAGTATGACCAAATTGAGCCCAAAATTTCCATTGCTAAACAAGACATGTAAGTGAATATTGCCCCATTTTACCACCTTTCTTGCCACAGTTGTTAACTGAATCTAATTTCCCCATTAACTTTGCCAGAAAGTTGCAAAAAGTGATCATATGATCTTGGGACACTGCAACTGTCATAAATATATGCCAGTTGCCAAGGTTCCAAATTTTGATCACGCGACCATGGGGATGCTGCAACAGTAATAAGTGTGAGAATGGTTATAAGTCACTTTTTTCAGTGCCACTATGACTTTGAACGGTCAGTAAATGAATGATTGTTAAGTCAAGGACTGCCTGTATGCCATTACTTTTTAAGAAGTTCATCATATTACAGAGAATGTTTTAACTACTGGTAAATTGCACAGAAAATCTAAAGAAGCAAGGAAATCTGGATTTCAGGATGTAGATCCTTGTGTGACATCCCATCCTTAACTCACCGTGTCGATATAGCAGGGGTTTCCAAACTACAAACGGTGTGTGCTCCGTCTCGCCTGAAGAACCTAGGCACAAACGGGGATGCAGTTAAGGAGAGTGCATCAGAGTCCTCAGTTCCACTTGAAAAAACGGTGCCAGAGTTAACAAGACAGCAAGCACAGAGACGAATATCGCCAGGCGCGAAAAATGTTTAGCGTTATTTAGAAGGGCACCCAGTTAAGACAAGTGACTCTCTGTATTGTGCTTTTTCCATCTAAAGGTTGGAAATTCCGGAGGGGAACTTCAAGCTTATAAAAGTTAGATTTTTTTCATAGAAGGTCAGATCAGGAATTGCTGCTGCTAAGGTCTCCAACAGACAAACAATTCCCTTTGAAATCAGTATCAGTACTGTAACTGCCACTGGTGCTTACCTAAGCAGGATTCTACCTAGAGAGAAGATCCACACTCAAGAAACTATGCAGCATTCTAGAAGGGACAATAGGGAAGTTTGCTCATAACATTCTACTTCCTGAAAACCAGCTGAAGTCCCCTAAAATTCAACGTTCTGAAAGGAAATATCCAGAGGATAGCTCCATCCAAATGAGGCCCATATAGTATGCCCAGTTGGAAACGGACCCCGGGATTCATGACTCAGGAATTCTCTGTCGTCAGTTAATCTAAAGATGAAAGATTTCCAGATTTGAAAAGTGACCACACATAAAGAAATGTGAGGAAAATTCTACAGCTAAATTGTCTGAACTGCCTAAATATTAAAAGTTGTTGGGATCCAAGCTCCAAATAATGGCAGGTTGCTGCTCAATGTAAAATTTATGTGGTTTATAATGTAATAATAATAAAACTCTTCCAAAAAAAATCTACACATTTACTCGGAGTTCCATAGATCTAAACCAAACTGTAACAGGAAAGAAGCTTGGAAGGGGTCCCTTTATATTCACCTAACAACCATTTAAAGAGCAAAGATTTCAGGAGAAAGCTGCATTTTCTAATGCAATATTTCACACGCAGGAAGCCATTTTAGGATGTGAATGTATGATTATGATCTCCTAGATGAAAGAGTTCAAAGAAAAAAATTAAAAAATGATATTCTTACACTTCAACATTTTTCTGCTGGAGTCCAGACGTTTTCTTGCCTGGAGCAGCCCCTCTCATCTTTCCTTCTGCATACTGTTCCCTTTCAAAGGAAGCAAGCAAAGATGTTTTAATTAGACACACAGGTACATCTCCCTAAGCGTGCAAATAGTGCACTAGGAAAAGGACTGCAGCACCTTCCAAAGAAACTTCTTGGCTTCTCCTGCTGCTGGTTTGAGAGGAGTCTGCACTTCTTTGAAGGACCATGTGACCCCCTTATTCCAAGAACAAGGCAGGAAGGTACTAAACTACAATGTGCACAATCACAACCATCATTGGATTTCACTTTAAATGAAATAAATTCAGTTAAAATGATTACTCTCATTTACCTAAAACCAAGATAGGGATTACAGGCTGCAGAAAAATTGGGAAAGCAGTCTAACCTCCAAATAAAGGACTTAAGCTGCCTCCCAATCTAACCTTCCTTCACAGGGAGTATCTACCTGTAGCTGAAATCTTTGCACATCAGCCTACAAAGAAGGCAGCAGCCGGGTGGGGGTCCACCAAACAACCCATCTCTTCAAAACAAGATGGATGGCAAATACATTTAATAAATAAAAGATAAACCCTCCAGACTAGATGAGATAGAAATGGGATGTAGAATATTATCAGAATCCTATGGGGCCACACGCCAGAAACTACTGGACTATGACATAATCGAAACAGCAACTGCAAACCAAAATATATTGATCTCTTCCAGAAAGAGAAGCATATTTAACAGAAAATAAGAGTATTTATCCCCCTGAACTAAAAAGTAAGACATTTATTTATTTATTTATTTATTTAATTAATTAATTAAATTTATATACCGCCCTTCTCCAGCTGGACTCAGGGCGGT
>JANHZT010002323.1:109109-119401 GCA_032468215.1 Stegonotus admiraltiensis
ATTGTGCCCAGAGAGAGAAATATCTGCCGCTACCTAGGATCGAACTCACAGCCTCCTGATTGTGAGGCGAGAGCTCCGCTTCTAGGCGTGTGAGAGCACCACTCACTAGGTTACAGTTATATGGTTTATTAAATACATATTGTCTGTACTTGTCTAGTTGTAATTTTAACCTGGTTTTTGATTACTTCAGTCCCCCATCATGTCCGTCTGAACTGCCTCTTGATTATAGCCTTCTAGGACCATTCCCTCCTTGCTTCGAGGCTTTTGGCTATTTGCAGGGTGTGTTCCCACACACACAAAGCAAACTCTTTAGTATACATTAATTCCTACCTTCTGTTTAGGGAGCAGCTGAAATAACAACTTGCAAAAAAGTGCAGGGAAGGGTGAGATAGAATTTAAGACCCACAAAGGAACAGAGTATAACCCAGCATGCATGCAAAAGCACTTCTGTCTGGACACTTGCAGAGGGATTCCAAGTTGTGACTGAACACAAGGTTCGGGTTTAACCTGAAATGAAAGTTAAGTTGCAAGTTTAAGTTGCATGGGGAAACTCAAATTTCTCTCCGTGAGTTTTGCTCACAGGTGAGAACCACAGCACAACACAAAAGGATTTTGTTCTATCCCCAGATAATGTATCCTTGCCCGTTGGCATGTGCCCAAATGAAGTGCCTCCCTTCCTCTCCCCCTCTGTCTAAGCACTTTCTCCTCCCACCCTCAGGGGTCCAGAGACAGATGGTGCGTTGCCTTGAGAAAGCCGCTGGGTTTGTGGAGGAGCAGTACTGCGATGCTCTTAGCCGGCCTGATGACAAGCAAAGGAATTGCAACAAGGAACCATGTCCAGCCAGGTCAGCTCTTGGGCTTACCCAAAACTATTCAACGGTAGGATGCTCCACCATTGAAAATAAATGTCTGGGAGAAGAATGCTGCTCTGCCAATTCTGCAAATTTGGGGCTCAGTCAAAACCTGAGGCTGGGCCTCTATGGCAGCACTTCACTGTGGCTCCAGAGGCCATCTTCACGAAGAAGCCAGCCATAGTCTCCCAAAGAAGACTAGTCTCCCAGACAGCAAAAGACCATGCCACCACCTGGACTTCTGATGACAACTTCAGGCACAAGTTCAGTCTAAAGTGGAACAGCCCAGGATGTAGCAAGAGGTCCTGTATGACTGGATGTTGTGGTGACCTAACTTTTCATTCTGTGTGTTTCCACAGGTGGTGGGCTGGTGAGTGGCAGGCATGTTCGGCCACTTGTGGTGACTCTGGACTGATGAAGAGGACGGTCCTCTGTATTCAAAGTGTGGCCCTGGATGAGCAGCAGGCTCTACCACCCGACAAGTGCCAACATCTCACCAAGCCAGAGACCACAGCCGCTTGCAACCGCGAAGTCCTCTGCTTGGCACTGTGGGTCATGGGCAACTGGTCAAAGGTGAGAGTCACATTGCAAAATTATAGGACCCTTGAGATGTCAGGAAGAAGGACAGAGGCCTGGCAGGAATTTGTGGGTTTTCTCATAGCTCTTTGGGGCTAGTTTACAGAATCCTTCACTCTTTTCTATGTTTTTTTGTCATTGAGCCTCCCCTTCCAAGGCAGGCTGTGATCTCTGCTTGGGCAAAATGTTGATCATCTCTGGTTTTGAACTGTGGGACCAGCCAAAGTTCTGCAAATCTCCCTGTTTTCCCTCAGCAAAGCAGCTTGCTTTCTTCTAGAGAGCAAATCTATTTTAATTCTCTATCTTTAGCTAGACATTTCTTTAAGTTGTCCCTTGACCCACAATCAAATTTGATCTTCTGTAGACCAAAGTTAATTCTGAAACCCAAAGCTGAAAGTTGAGGGTGGAGTCTAGCTTGTTTTTTTCTAGCCTTCCCTGCTTGTGGCAAGGGCCTTCATCTAGTAGCCACTCACTTTTGGAATTCCTCTGGTTTGCCTTTCTAGTGCTCAGTAACCTGTGGGAAAGGGACTCAAAGGCGCCCCGTTTTCTGCCCCACTGACACCAGAGCCAAGTGTGATCCAGCAGAAAGACCAGCCTCCGAGGTCAACTGTTGGGCCTCAGCCTGCTGGAATAGGATGGAGAACAGTGTTCCTGACTGGTCTGGAAGTGGCTCTTCAAGCCAGGAACTATTTAATGAAATTGAGTTCATCCCCAATTATCATGCCCCCAAATTTAGCCCTTCCGCTCCCAAATCTGAAAATGTTATTACAGAAGAAGTTCTCCTCCCCAACAACCATAAGAAGGGAAATGTGTTTGTGGATGACTTTTATTATGATTATAATTTTATCAATTTTCATGAGGATTTGGCTTATGAGCTCGTTGAGGAAAAGAACAGTAAGAGGGAAGACTTGAAGCCCAACTTTGGGGTCCAGATTTTTCACAAGATGGAGGTGGATCCCCAAGAAACGCTTCCTGATCTTCCTCCCACCGCAGACCTGGAAGTCAAGCTGGCTAATCAAGGCTCCACATCTCCGACTGTTGGGCAGGAATATGAGGAGGAGTGGGATAATGTCCAGGACAGTGGCACAACTGGCACTTTGCAGGATCCCTTCATTACCACAGTTGTCACCAGCTCTTCTGCTTCAGTTCATCAGGAAAGCTTCCAGCCATCACTTTCAGAAGATCATCCTTCCACTTCAACAGTGAAGTCTCCTCCTTTGGGGAGCAACAACCATGTATTTGGTGGTGCTACTCAAGAACCTCCTTTTACAAATACTTTTTTGAAAGACAGCACCGCAAAACCTGTTTCCTCCATCAGCTCTCCTTCCTTGGATGTACTTACTCCAACAGTGTCTTCTGCCGAAGGCAGCTATCGCAGCACAGAAAATCCTGGCAAAAGGATGCAGGACCCCAGGATTCCAGAAGTCAGTAATAGCAGCGATCATGTTTTATGGAAAATGGTGGAAGAAACCAGCAGAAAGCAGAGCAATAGAGACAGAGCCATTGTCAATGAGGAAGATAATATGGATGCTGCTTATACAGTGAAAGAAAATCCGATAAATACATTTGCCACAACAACTGCAAGAATAACTGGGGCACCCCACCACCTTGCCCATCATCTCTCTGCTTCTGCTGAAGCCTCCTGGGCGGTTTCTGTTCTGGATGCAGAGATGAGTAGCACCTCAGGACGTGACCTTCTCAAGAAGGCCCCCTCGCTCACCACTGAGCTTCCATCAGGGACATCTTCCTCCACTTCCGCATACCAGTTGTCTGGATCCAGCAGAAAGAGACAAATGCTTCGGCATCCAGACACTCTGACACCACAGATAGCAACCAAATCAAACTCTTTGGATCGGATCTCATCTTTTCCCAACTTTTCTCCCTCTGCATTGCTTCCTTCAAACCAGAAGCAATCTAATAAGATTGAGACAGATTTGGAGACCAAGCCTATACCTTCCACTGAGGACCGGGAATTCTCCAGGGACAGAAGTAAAAGTCCACCTCCCCTCGGGCCAACTGCCAGCGGTGAAGGAGGTGCTGGGCCTGAGGTCAAATTTCAGGAACCGGAAGAGAAGATGGTGTCTTCTGTAGCTTCTCCTGCTGCTGCTGTAATAGCTGCTCTCAATGCTAGCTGGGAAGCTGGGAACTGGAGTGAGGTAAGTTCTCAGAAAAGCCAAGGTTGTTATCGTGGTGGGCAGATCTCTGGCCAGTCATTTTGCTTCTCCCCTTTTCTCCCTTCTGGCCTCAGCCAACGTTCTTTTTGCCATATGTGTCATTTTGTGGACCAAAAAAGACAGACAGTTAGAAGATTGGGCTGAAGAAATATAGTGTCCTGTCTTGACTGTGGGGCTTGGCTTTGAAACCTGTCCAGAAAATCTCCTCTCTCCTTGCCAGCTGTGAATTGCAGGAGGCCAGGTCCACAGGGGGTGCAGCTGGTGTTTTAGCACTTTCCAGAGAGGCCAGAAGGGGAGGCAGCACGACTTCCTTTTGGAAAAGGGAAGAGGCTGACGGGATTCCTTTTGTTTCCAGTGCTCTACAACCTGTGGCCTCGGGGCTGTTTGGAGGGTTGTGCACTGCAGCACCGGAAATGAGAAGGACTGTGACGTGGCTAGAAAGCCAGCTCCTGCCCGGCGCTGTTACCTGCGGCCGTGTTCCAAGTGGCACGTTGGAAAATGGAGTAAGGTAGACAGACCTAATCCCAGTTACAAAGACTGCTGTGGGGACAGACTTTTGATGAATGGTGCATGTGAGGGTGTATCCCCTTGTCCTGTGGATTTTTCCTTTTGCCCTAGACCCATGATGGCGAACCTATGGCACGGGTGCCACAGGTGGCACGCGGAGCCATATCTGTGGGCACGTGAGCGTTGCCCTAGCTCAGCTCCAGCATGCATGCGTACACCAGCCAGCTGATTTTCAGGCCTTTTGAGCCCACCAGAAATCAGGAAATGGGCCGTTTCTGGCCTCCAGGGGGGTGGGGAAGGCCGTTTTCACCCTCCCCAGGCTCCTAGAAAGCCTCTGGAGCCTGGGGAGGGCAAAAAATAGGCCTACCGGGCCCACAGTGCCATTGCATGCCAAAAGCGGGGGTCGCACGGGTGTGTGTGTCGTGTGTGCATGCATGGAGGGCAGGGCACATTGAATTATGGGTGTAGGCACGCGCACGCTTGACCCCCTGCGCTCTCCCCCGCTTTTGGCACGTGACAGCAAAAAGGTTAGCCATCACTGCCCTAGACTCTCTGCCAAGGCGACCTATCAGTTGACGTGGGTTTTAGCTTAGCTCTGCCTCCCTTCTAATCTTACACGCAAGGGGTAGATTTCATGAAGAGGAGCTACTCAAAACCAGGAGTCCTCCTGGCCCTTCGATGTCGCTTCCCGCTCCCGCCCACTCCCACCACACAGGCTCCTTGGAGTCAGCATTGCCAGCGAGTCATGCAAACGAAGAGCAGAGGAGATGTTTTCACAAATGTTTTCTTTTGTTTCCATGGACTTAGGCAAAGGAGTTACTTGATAAAAGCAGGCTTCCAGGAGAAAAACCTATTAGCTCCAGTTCTGAGGGGAAATGGTAAACCTTGTTTGTATCCAGAATGAGGATCTAACTAGCCAACTAGCTGATGTCTGTGAGGAACTTCGACAGGAGCCGGAGATTCTGGTTAGGGACCAGAGGCTTAAATAGTTGAAGTGAGAATCACCTTAAAGGATTGGAAGCTCTCAAGCAGGAACCAGTATAGATGGTTTTCAGTTATTTCCAAAGGCAGGCCTGAAAACAGCAAGTAGCGATGGCAAAACAGTAGCTTCCAGCCAGTTTCTTGGGGAACTTTTTCCATAAAGTCAGTCTGTGGGGGAGCCAGTGGCCTGCAGAGGAAGGGGATTCTTTGGAGTAGCCACCTGCAGGGCTGCTCTCCTTCCACCCTGTATGGTAAATCCAGCACTGAGCAGAGTTTGGACCGGATGGCCTTTATCAGTATCCCAGAGGATCAGTGGGTTTCTGGCATTAAGGCAGACCAAAATGGCCCCTGGCTCCTGGTGGCAGGTTTCTGCTTTGGGTCACCTATCAGAAGACATGGTTCATTTTCTGCTCTTTCTGATTTGTCACCAGTGCTCCAGGACCTGTGGAGGAGGTGTGAAAGTTCGGGGCATCCACTGCATCGACACACGGGGCCAGCGACCTCTGCGACCCTTTCACTGCCAGACTGCCTCCTACAAGCCTCCAGCGCAGTTGCCGTGCCACACCAAGCCGTGCCTGAGCTGGTACACCTCCACCTGGAGAGAGGTGAGCCGAATGTCATTGGAAGTGGAGGAAGACTCTGAATGCAACCTGAACCCTTATTCACTACTCCTGTTCCCCCAAAACCCACAGCCGGTGTAAGAGCCTTCTTGGACAGGGTGGGATGCTCTTGGAGAGGGAGGGGGGAGCGAGTTCGGCATTCCAGAGCTTTGATTCACTGTTATCCTGCTGGGCAATGATTCCCTCTGAAGGAAAGCCTACTGCATTTTCCTGCTTCTTTCCCATATAAACCTTGGAGCCCAGCACGTCCAAGAAGGAGACTCAGGGGCCGCAGAAGAAGTGGCTCTTGTAGTACCAGAATATCTTCAACTGAAGTTGAAGTCAGGCATGCGTGACTTGCTTACTCCTGGGGGGTTTCTGGCTGCGTTTGCTCCACTATTGAGGCCTGGGGCTCCAGTGATGGCTTAGCAGGAAGGGAGCCACAAGATGCCAGGCCATCCTAGCTGCTTCCGAGTCAAATGCCTCTTTCCACCCTTCCAGTGCTCTGAGCTGTGTGGAGGAGGTGAGCAAAAGCGCCTGGTGACGTGTCCCGGAATGGGGAGGTGTGACCCAGCCCTCCGGCCAAACAGGACAAGACCGTGCAACACCCAGCCCTGCACCAAGTGGAGAGTGGGATCTTGGGGGCAGGTAAGCCCTCTGCTGTGACATGGCCCTCGGCCTCCCTGTGCCTTCAGAGCAGGGCAAGCGGGGGCTCAGAGAGCTCTGTTCCCTGCAGTGCACAGCCACGTGTGGCGAGGGCATCCAGAGGAGGCAAGTGAAGTGCCTGAACACAAAAACTGGACAGGCAGAAGAAGACAGTAGCTTGTGTGAGCATGAACCCTGGCCAGAGAACACCCAGAGATGCAGCTCCCAGGACTGTCCTGCTGGCGAAGCAAGTAAGTGGGTGCCTAGGGTGGCGTGCTCATGGCTGAATTACCTGGTGCCTCTTATTAGGGCGGTGCTGACCATTCGGCTATTGGGACAATTATCCACTGGCTGTGCCTGTGAGGTGCCTTGGGAATAAGGAGAGTGCCAGTGTTGGCTGTGTGTGCACTTGTTCGAAATGTAGGTGACTGGTAGTTTCTTTTTGTGGTATTTGGGCAGCTTCTGGATTGGCATCACTGAAACTTGCTGGCAAAGGTTTGGCTGCATCATGGCTGTCCGCATGGGCAGATTTTGAGAGAAGGCCTCCTTAAGCCACATGGCCAATGACTTGATAGTTGAGGACTACCTCTGGCTTCTGGGATGGTTACCTGGTTTGTCTGCAGAACACCAGCGGGCTCATTCACCCTCAGCTGGACTCTCTCTAGGACAGGGGTGTCAAACTCGATTTCATTGAGGGCCGCATCAGGGTTGTGTTTAACCTCAGGGGGCCAGGGTGGGCGTGGCCAGCTTGACATCACTTGTGTCAGGGGCGCCTCTGGTGGCCCGAGCGCCCTGCCAGAGAAAACAGGCTCCTAAGCTCCATTTTCAGCTGGGATGGCCTCCTGCAACCCTCTACCAGCAAAAATGGAGCCCTGGGGTCTGGTTTTGCTGGCAGAGCGCTGCAGGAGGCCGTCGCAGCCAAAAACAGATTGGGAGCCCATTTTCGCTGGCGGAGGCCCCACGAGCTGATCCTCCACTCTTTCCAGGGTGGCCCCACGGGCTGGATCTAACCACCCCACGGGCCGGATCTGGCCCCTGGGTCTTGAATTTGACACCCCTGGTCTATGACCTCCGGCCTCTGCAAGCCCCTGGATTTGAGACAAATGTCCAAGCAGGGGGATGTCCCAGGTTGACCCTGATTCCCTTTTCTGCTGACCGTCAGGCTTTTCTATTGTCACAGGGAAGGATTCTGGTAACCCAGCCTCTTCTCCTTCCTGGGCCTCAGAGGGTCTTGCTGGTTCAGAAAGGAAACCCGAGACAGGCCTCTTCCTCCGGCTGCATTCCAAGGTTTTATCTCCACCAGGAATGCTGTAAACAGTGGCCCCATCAGAGTGTTTGGCAGGCAGAGCGGAGGGGAGGGCGAGAGCTGCTGCTTCTGGAGATGGAGGGGAAGAGGCTGAGCATTCAGCTGTGGACCTGGTTGCTTTTGCTGGTCCTTGGTTGAAAGGATTGGCTAGATCAAGATCCCAACATGTGGATCCTTTCCTAACCATCATGTCATTTTTCTGATTTAACTGGCCTGTAGTCCCTTGGGGGGGAGGGCTGTTGAGCAGCGGAACCCATGAATGGAGAGGTGGGGATTTCCCTTCACCAGGTGTGTGCAAACGGAGGCTGGACAGCCATCTGCTGGGGAGCCTTTGTCTTGAATTCCTGCCTTGGATGTGTGAGTCCATCCTCCCACTCAGTCGCTGTATGATTCTTCAGGAGCACGGGTTCCCCATCTTCGCTGGGAATTCTGGGAGTTGCAGTTCCTACATCTGGGGAAGGCTGAGGGACAGAATAGGCTGCCCCCATCTTGCTTCCTTCACACATGGTTTCTCCTCAGACGCCTTGCTTTCTTCAAGGTTATGAGGACACCTCCCATGGATGCCAAGGCACGATCAGAATCTCTCTGGATTTTACATTGTTCATTTCATTCAAATTATGCAATCATCCAGAGACAGCAGCCCAGCCACTCTTGAAACACCTTCCAGGGAAAGTAAGTCTGTTCATTGTCAAACAGCTCTTACCATTCGGAAGGGTTTCCCCCAGGCCTTAACCAACATCTACTTCAGATCTACCACTACTTCTCCTGGCTGCTGGAACCACTCTGAATCATTCTGCCCACCTTTTCCAGGACAGGAGGCTTGACAGAAGCCAATCTCCCCGTGATCGTTGCTTCTCTTGGCTAACCACTTCTAACTCTTTCGTTTTAGTTTTTCCTCCTGCCATTATAGTGCAATAATGCAACCGTTTCCTGGGATCCTTTAATCACACAAATCAGTATAGGTTTGTTGCAGTAAGTCAGATGTTCAGACTGGATTCGGCATTTTTCTCCACCTGCTGAGTTCTTCCCAAGGATCTGGGACAGGCAGATCGATGTTGATGTTCAATGGTGTTAAAAAATATCATCGCAGGACGTAAAATGTTTCAAATAAAGCTGCCTTTTGCAATTGATTAATGGTGAATTGTCAAGGCTGATAGTATTCAAGTGATGCTCCTGTTGTTTTGGAATTATACCCTAAGTGCCTTTGCTTTATTTTGCAACAGTCATTCTATTGTATTTGCAGGTCTTTGTATTTTGTTATCTTCTCCAGTTTTTCTCTCTTCTATTCTGCTGTCTCCAGGCACTGCCATGTCCACTATCCAAGCTTTTTTGTCTTTCTTATTGACAATTGTTAAGTCTGGGATGTTAGGCCTGTCCGTCTGAATTTTGAAGTCCCAGAGCACTTTAGCTTCTTAATTTTGTATTACTTTCTCTATTTTGTAGTCCCACCAGTTCTTGCTTGCAGGCAAATGGTATTTCATGCATATCTTCCAATGCATCATTGTTGCTACTTTGTCATGCTGTTGTTAGTAGTTAGTCTGGGTGATCTTCTTGAGAAGCTAACTAGATGTTACACTATTTCTTCAGCTTCTTTGCAGAAGAAACTGTCTTTGCATTTGCTGTCTGTTGCTGTCTTCTCAATTCTGGGTTTGTATGCCTATGTTCTTAAGGCTTGGTCTTGTGCAGCCAGGATTAGTCTGTCTCTTTCTTCAACTTTCCTGCTCTTAGCCATTGCCAGGTCTTGTCATTATCTGCTTTGCCTGCTATTTAAAAAAAATGTACTGGCCATGTGATGCTTTATTTTCCCATACCTCTTTTCTGTTCTTCATTTGGTCTTTCTTGTAGGCCAGTTTGGTCTCTCCAGCACTCAGTAGGCCTTCCCAATATACTAGCTTCAGTGCATCTTCTTCACTGTCCTTCAGATATTCTTCCAATGTTCTTTTTCTTCTTCAACCACCTGATGTACTTGCCACATTCCACGCCCACTTATTTTCCTTGGTAAGTAGAGTCTATCAATATTGCTGAGTGCATGCATGAAGGACATGATTGTCATGAATCTGGTCTTCCTATCCAGGGCTTTTAATTCTGCTTGAGTTTAGTCCGCTATTCCAGTTGTGTATCTAATGACTGGCATTGCCCAGGTATAATTTGATATAACCTCCACTGAGTTTGGACTTTAAGATCTTCTTCACTCTCTCAATGTAGTCATTTCTAGCCT
Organism: Stegonotus admiraltiensis; assembly: GCA_032468215.1. Lineage (NCBI taxonomy): Eukaryota > Metazoa > Chordata > Lepidosauria > Squamata > Colubridae > Stegonotus > Stegonotus admiraltiensis. Next base: position 118,967 of record JANHZT010002323.1, read on the forward strand.
TTTTCTTGATTTCAGTGTGCTTGGTGTTGTCTGATGGACTGCATTAGCCACCACACTAGTTAGTAATTTGAAAGTTGTTGGTAAGCAGGTAATTGGCCTGTAGTTGCCTGGTGCTGCCATTTTTCTGGAGCTTTCATTATCAGGTAGGCTTTTTCAGATGTTAGCCACTCTTCCCTTCACTTCCTTACAGTATGGGTTTTTTTAAAATAAAGTTTTATTAATTTTCTGCTATTACATTTAATTAGTGCTTAATAAACATCATGTTGTCTGAGTTATTTTGGTTGCTTAACAATACAAATTATATTCCTAATCTTTACCCCTTTTTTCCAGCCATTGATAAAATAAATTTCATGTTTCATAGTACAGTGGACTAAAACACTGTTATTAACATCTGCTGCTTGCAATTACTGCAAGTTCAAATCTCACCAGGCTCAA
>JANHZT010002324.1:68804-78968 GCA_032468215.1 Stegonotus admiraltiensis
TACAGCCAGAATAAAAACATAAATATAAACATTAAAAACAATCTAAAATACAATATAAATTTGGCCTTAAAATTAATGATGATGATGATGATGATGATGATGATGGTGATGGTGATGGTAGTGATGATGATGATATCCATTCAGTTGTGTCTGACTCTTGGTGATTCCATGGGCCTGGTCTCTTCACATCTTCTGATCTTGCATTGCTTCTTTGAGTCGTTCCATGCTCTGGCTGGTATCAGCTTTGAGGGTGTCCAGCCATTGTGACAGCCTGGTTTCCCTCTACTGCTAATTAATTATTTTTTCCAGTGAATTCCCTCGCATGACATGGTCAAGATAAATGAGATGAAGCTTTGTCATTTTTGGAAACCCTTACCTTCTCTTCTCTTCATTTTTCTTATCTAGGCTTGTTGAGCCACCCTGTGGTGAATGTCAATGAAGATGGGACTGACCCTGCATCACCTGGGACCAGAACCTCTGAAGCTTTGCCTTCTTCTTGCACCACTGGCCTCTGGGAAGATGGAACGTCTGTCTTGATATCAGACGCCCAGAACTTGCCAGAGACTCAGCTCCAATTGAGCTCCACCAAGCCCTCTCCAAATGTGCCATCCTCTCTCATCAAAGATGGAGAAGGAGAGAATATGGACAATGAGGAGAAGAAAGGAACTTGTGATCAAAAAGCACAGAGTGGTCCAGAAGTCACAGAGAACTCGGAATCTTTCCACTCGAAGACCAAAGCCATTGGACTCCATAGTGCATCACCTTCTGCTTTGCCAAAGAGTAAGGTAGAGAAAGAACTTGGACCAGAAGATAACCAGATAGCTCACTCACAACGAACAGATGCCCGAGCAAATGTTTCTAAACCTGCCAGAAACCGACACAGAGCATGTGATAGAGCTGTTTGTGGAGACAATGCTCCTTCTCTGGAAGCAGATCCCATGTTGGGTGTTCCACAGCTTTCTTTGTCTGCTCTGAAGGTCTCCTCAGATGCCCCAAAGGACTTAACGCACAAGAACAGGCATGCTGTCGATGAAGATGGAAGAGGGCCTTCAGATATGGAACTTCAGCCTTCTCAAGGCCCTGGGAAGCCAACGGATTCTTTGCAGGGCACATTGTCCACGTTGGAGGTTGATTCTGATAGACCTGTGCTTCTGAATGCAGCGGGTAAGAAACCGTGCCTCCTACCTGCGGACAGCACCATTCAAGAGTTGGATAGTCTTTCTTCTGGAAGACCATCCACTGTGGGATCTACCGAGTTGGCTTCCAAAACTCGCCCTCCTGTCAGCGCTTCTGGAGCTCAGCTGGGAAACGTCATCACCGAGGAAGAAAGCAAAGCTTCGGAGATGGTCAAAACCCAGACAAAGCCGCCTTCTGTGAAGCCCGTGAGATTCACCATTGCTCCAGCCTGGCAGAGGTCTCTCTCAGGAGGTTCAAGCTCGGTTGACAATTCCTGCCCTCGAAATTCTCCAACATCTCCCGTAAAACCAGAATTGTTTGAAGGAACTTCTCCACTAGATGCAGGCTCACACATATTAAACACTCCTGAAAGATCTGACAAGGCTAATAGAAACATGGGGGTCCCCTTGAGTTCTTCCGGTGAGGAAGTCCAAAACTCAGAAAGTCCCTTTGGAGTGAAACTAAGGAGAACTTCTTCTTTGCTAAAGTACCAAACAGAACATCACTGGGACCCCCCCAAGGTGGTGCCATTGGCAGTTCCTTCACCGTCCTCTGTAAAAACTGAAACCAAGGCACCAAATTCTGGAACCAACCTTCAAAATCTTACCACCGGTGTTAAGGGTTTGGTTGCAAACTCCGGCATCCAAGAGAAAAATCTGCAGAAGACCAAAGCTGGAGAAGGAGGCACTAAGCCACAAGCAAGCAAACCTTCAGGTATTTCTCTTATTGAGATGGGAGGACGTTGTCCAACAAGGTAGACCAAGCTAAGCAACCGATGCCATAGAGGTCATTGCTAAGTGATGCAACTTTCATTATAACAGCTGTAGTAACAGAAGCGTGCAAATCTGATTGTGTTTTTCCTTCCCTCCCTTTCCCTTTGGGTGAAGGGGAATCTTCTCTAGTTACAATGTAGTTGCTGTACAGTGGGGAATTGATGGGTGTTGTAGTAGAGCGCACAACGAGGTCTCTATTTTGCAGGTGGTCTCAGGCACGAATTTCCAGTTAAGGTGATTTATTGCTCATATACACAAGAATCTAGTCAACTAATGGTCAGCGTTAACCTGGTGCTAGTTAAGAGTCACCCAGTGGCTCACTGGCTAAGATGCTGAGCTTGTCGATCGAAAGGTCGGCAGTTCAGCGGTTCGAATCCCTAGTGCCGCGAATGGGGTGAGCTCCCGTGACTTGTCCCAGCTTCTGCCAACCTAGCAGTTTGAAAGCAGGTAAAAAATGCAAGTAGAAAAATAGGGACCACCTTTGGTGGGAAGGGAACAGTGTTCCATGCGCTTTTGCCGTTGAATCATGCTGGCCACATGACCACGGAGACATCTTCGGACACCGCTTGCTCTTCTGCTTTGAAATGGAGATGAGCACCGCCCCCTAGAGTCGGGAATGACTAGCACATATGTGCGAGGGGAACCTTTACCTTCACCTTATGCACAAGAATCTAGTCAGCTAATGGTCAGCATTAAGCTGGTGCTAGTTAAGCATCAACAGAAGTCAAGAGGGGTTGAACTTGGACTGATAGTGGGAACGTAATGACTCCAGGCTGCTTCCTCTCTTCACTCCATCCCCAGGCTCTGCTTCTCCTTCTCCTACATCAGGTTGCTTGCTGTGCTAAAAATCAATCTCTCCACAATTTTAATAGAATAACAGAGTTGACCTTGGAGGCTTCTAGTCCAGCGGTCACCAACTGGTGGTCCATGGACCACCGGTGGTCTGCCAGAAAATTGTGGAGGTCCGAAGAAAAATTATTTGCATTTTTATATTGCACTAAATCAGGGGTCCTCAAACTACGGCCCCTGGGCTGGATACCTGCAATGAACGTTTGCGTTGCAGCAGAGAGTCTCCCCCTTCAGGGTCTTTTTGTGCAGGTTGGAGAGGGGCAGAAATTCCAATTTGGGGTCTGCTTCAGCCTCCTGGTGCGGGGCTTTGGGCAAAGGCTGGAGGGAAGGACCACTGGTGGTGAAGAGCTGGGAGGACCTCGTTCCAGTAGGACTGTATCATGGCCTGGAACTGGCTGACCATCTCAGCCCACTGAGCCTCCAGGTGCCGGGACCTGGCCTTGCACTCCTGCAGGTCTTCCCTCTGCTTGGAAAGTCTATGCTCCTAGTCCTCAGTGATCTCCGATAGTTCTCCCCGATAGTTCTCCTCCCCTCCTGCGGATGGCAACTTGAAAGCTTTGCAAGTTGGCGCTTACTAGAAGGTGAAGAGGCAGTCTTAGAGTAGAGCACGGGTACCCTGTTTCCCCAAAAATACGACCTACCCTGAAAGTAAGCCCTAGCTTGATTTTTACACATGCACCCAAAATAAGCCCTAGTTAAGACCCCGCCCACTCCAGGGTCCATGGGTAAAAATTAAGCTAGGGTGGGGATGGGGGGGTGAAGGAGCTGCCCAACTACTTACCTTCAGACCGTTGCAGCCAGGCCTCGCACACACCCCAACACCTGCCTTGCCGACCCATTTCTTCTGCAGCTTTCCTGAAGGTCTCTGCAGCCGGTAACAGAACTCCGGATCGATCCAGAGCTCTTATCAGCTGCAGAGACCTTCGGGAAAGCCTTGCCTGCCTCAGAAGATGATCCTCAAGGCCTCTGACAGCGAAAAGGAGGTTGGGGGTGATGCACGCAAGTGAGGTGAGTCAGTGGACGACATCCCTTGAAAATAAGACCTGGTGCCTTTTTTGTTGGCAAAAAAAAATAAAATAAGACAGGGTCTTATTTTTCAGGGAAACACAGTAGGTCCCAGCTGAAAAGGCAAATCCTGAAACGTGGAGCTGTGTTTTCCATCCCTTTCTCTTCTAGAACAAACCCTTGCAGTGGTTTCAGGAAGCGCCTCCGTTCAGCCGGCTTGGGTCTCTGTGGCGAAACAGAAGCAGCAAGGATTCCAGGATGACGGGGCGGCCAAGGGACAGAAAAAGAGAGAGGATGCGACAGCCAGAACAGGAAAAGAGGATGCCAAGGTTATACACGCATCTCACCTGGAAAAGGTACGGTAGAAATACACACAGGTATTTTAGAGTAACACCATGTGAATCTGTCGGCGTGTGGAATGCCACTGGAATAATGGAGTCCTCCACTTGGAATTGTTCATTTAATGACCATAAGCAACTTATGACCGACCATTGCAGCATCCCCATGGTTACTTGATCAAAATTGGATGCTTGGCAACTGACTCGTATTTATGATGGTTGCATTGTCCCCATGGTCACGTGATCAAATTCAGACACTTGGCAACTGACTCGTATTTATGACAGTTGCAGTGCTCCCCCTTTTGCGACCCTCTGACAAGGAAAGTCAATGGGGAAAACCAGCTTCACTTAACAACCGTGTTACTAACTTAACAGCTGCGGTCATTCACTGAACCACTGAGGCAAGAAAGGTCGTAAAATGGGACCAAACTCTGTCTCGCTCAGCTATGGAAATGTCGAGTCAACTGTGGTTGTAAGTTGAGGATTACTTATATTGCAAGCTGCCTCACATAAAGGGTTGATCTATCTATCCCGCTGGTGTGAGCCTTCAGAAAACTCTCCCATATCCTCCTGAAAAATCTTTTAGGTTTTAAATGTAATGTTTTTTTTAAAACTTTTAAAACTTTAATGTTTTTTAATTTTTAAAAAAATGAAATTGTATCTTTCTTTTTTACAACAACTACAGAAAACTGGCCCTAACCAAAATGTGTGTCTATTGGAGAGTAAAGTACTGTTGAAGTCAGCGCCATTGGTTGCCAAAGGTAATAACAGAATTGGAAGGGACCTTGGAGGTCTTCTAGTCCAACCCCCTGCTCAGGCAGGAGACCCTAGGCCAGGGGAGTCCAACCTTAGGAGCTCTATGAGTTGTGGACTTCAACTCTCAGAATTCCACAGGCAGCCGGAATAACAGAGTTGGAAGGAACAGAATAGAATAACAGAGTTGGAAGGGACCTTGGAAGTCTTCTAGTCCATATGGGCACAATCCCCCGGGTGCCCCATTTTGGGCCTAGCAGCCCTCCCTGAAGCCTCTGGAGGCTGGAAATGGCCCGTTTCCAGACTTCCGGTAGGCCCGTTTTTCACCCTCCGCAGCCTTTAGAGGCTTTCTTGGAGCCTGGGGAGGGCAAAAACGGCCTCACCCACGGAGGCCCTCCGGAGGCCAAAAACGCCCTCCGAGAACCTCTGCGCGAGCCCTATACTTACCAGGCATCCAAAACGGGCCACGTGGGAGGGGAAGGGTGGCGTGGGTGGGGCAGCCAAAAATCAGTTGGCCAGCACGCAAATTATTGTCCCGCATTGTTTTTCAGAAGGACGTGCCAGAATCCTCCCCCAGGAAGGTCCTCGAGTGGAAAAGGACACCAGATTACCACCAATCCTTCCCGTGGCCTCCTGCAGCTCCACCGAACCTCCATGGCTGTCTCTGGCTAAGAAGAAGGCCAAAGCATGGAGCGAAATGCCTCAAACCGTTCAATAGCTGATGGAAAACACACACACACACAAATCTTCTCACAATCTGCTGCCGGTAGCAGTGTTAGTAGCTGAAAGTTGTCCGTGGGCATGTTTGTCTGAGAAATGGGAGAATTGGTTCCAGCAGGAAACATGATCACGTTTTACACTTTGAATTCCTAAAAGAATTTGCCGTTTCTGCCAAAATGTGTGACTTGGCCCGACCATCCGAGGTCATTTCCCTGCTTGCTGTCCGCCGGGGACCACAATCCAGGGGTGAAATCCAGCAGATTCTGACAGGTTCTAGAGGACCAGTAGCAGAAATTTTGTGCAGTTGGGAGAACCGGCAAATACCACCTCTGGCTGGCCCCGGAGTGGGGGGAGAATGGAGATTTTGCAGTATCCTTCCCCCAGGAGTGGGGAGGGAATGGGGATTTTGCAGTATCCTTCCCCTGGAGTGGGGAGGGAATGGGGATTTTGCAGTAGCCTTCCTCTGCCACGCCCACCAAGCCACACCACACCACGCCCACCAAGCCACACCTCAAAGCACCGGTTGTAAAAAAAATTGAATTCCACCACCAGCTGGGGGGAATCCACTGTCTCCAGTGGAGGAAGGTGAGACCAGGAAAAGTGCCAAATCCTCGTCCCCCAGAAGAACCTCGCCGTCCCTCAGGCCACGTGGAGAACTCCAGAACGGCGGCTCAAGGCTGTCCAGAGCCCTAGGCAGCGGACGGCAAACAAGTTTGTTTTGCTAGCCCTCTGCTAATGAAAATGGAGTTCGGGAGGAGCGCAAGCTCCGTTTTCGGCTGCGACAGCCTCCTGCAGCACTCTGTCAATGAAAACGGCCCACACCAGGTTGTAGATCAGTGCCCAGTCGGCCTGGACCAGGATGAGGCACTGTGGGCTGGCCTTTTGTTGTTCCAGGGGAGCCCCGAGGGCCAGATTTAAGCACTCTGTGGGCCGGACCTGCCTGCCCCCCCAGCAGTGGTGGATTGCTCCTGGTTCGGTCCGGTTCGTGCAAACCAGTAGTAATGGCAGCGGGAAGCTCCACCCACCCACCCAGACGTCATCATGAACAATCTGCATATGCAGGACCCACCCCTGCTCCCCAGGCCTTGAGTTTGACACCCCTGATCTAGGCCAATTCTTCTCACACTTGACCCCTTGAAGATGGGTGGGCTTCAACTCCCAGCGTTGGCTGGCTTGAAGTCAACCCATCTTCAGGTTGGCAAACCCTGACAGCTACTGATCCTGGCTTGTAGTTCTCCAATGGTGAAGCTATTTACCTCTGTTCTCTGCCCACGTCAATAGACTGTCTTATTGTAGTGGATTTTATTTTTATTTTTATTTTGAAGCTACCAGATCAAGAAATCGGTCCTGCAATTAACTCTTTGCCCTTGGAATTAACCCGTTTCAATCCTACCCCGACCACTTGCCTTAACTTCCCAACTCTTGAGGGACATCTCTTTAGCTCTCTGCGCAAGTGATCAGAAAAGCAATATGTCTTTTATATTTTTCTCATCTTGTTACGGTTGGGAGTTTTTTTGGTTTTTTTTTAAAAAGTCAATAAATAGCTTTTAAATACAGTTGATGCTGTTGGTTTATTCTCACAAGTCTTGTCTTTTTGGATCTGTCAACTTTTTGTATTTTTTTTGTTTTTGTTTTATTCTAGAATAGAAAATAGAATAGAAATAGAATAGAATATGAAATGGAATAAGGAATGGAATAAGGAATAGAACAGAACAGAAAGAACAGGAAATAGAATAGAATATGAAAAGGAATAAGGAATGGAATAAGGAGTGGAATAGAACAAAATAGAATAGAATATGGAATGGAATGGAATAAGGAATGGAATGCGCGGTGAGGGGGCACTCGCATTGCATTTTGGGGGTTCAGGCATGCACACGGGCACGCTTTGGCACTTGGCACCAAAACGTTTTAACCATCACTGCCCTACACCTAAACCATTTCTGACAAATAGTTATCCCCTTGCTTGCTTTCTTCATAGGGCAGCATGAGACTGACTGGAACTAAAATCACTCAATTGGTTTTGTGCCCGAGGCAGGACTAGAACTCACTGTCTCCCAGTTTCTAACCTAGTCATTTAACCACTGCACCAAAATGCTTCTCAAAAATGCGTTAACAGAATAACAGAATTGGGACAGACCTTGGAGGTCTTCTCGTCCAACCCCCTGGTCATGCAGAAGGACCCTAAACCATTTCAGACCAATGCTTGTCCGATCTCTTCTTAAAAATCCCCAGTTTTTAAAACGGAGTGCCCGCAACATCTGGTGGCAAGCAGCTCCACTGGTTAATTATCCACACTGTCAGGAAATTTCTCCTTAATTCCAGGTTGCTTCTTCTCCTGGAATAGTTTCCATCCATGGCTGTTTCTCCTGCCTTCTGGTGCTTTGGAGAATAGCTTGACTCCCTCTTCTTTGTGGCAGCCTCTCAAAAACTGGAATGCTGCTATTAAGTCACCCCTAGTCCTTCTTTCCATTAAACTAGATGTATCGTAGACATTAACAATCTCCTTTTTGGTTCACCAGCAGAGGGCAGAGAAAACTTTATAAAGAGAGCTCCCAGAAGCGGATTCAAACAGCTTTCCCAATTTCTCACCCTGAGCAATTAAAAATCCTTCCCGACTCGTGCCCAAAGTACTTCACGGCCCTAATCCAAATCCCTACAATTAAAGCAAAAATCTTACTTAGCGCTTTTCTTACTCTTAAGTCTTTTTCTTTCGAAGTTCATTCTCTCGTCGCATGAGTGCATCGTTGCAAAAAAGCGACTATCTATTAGCAGCGGATGATGGGTACAGGGTGATAAAAACAACCCAAAGCTGGTTCAGGGCAATGTTTTTCAAACTTTTTAAAATGGGTGGACTTCAACTCCCAGGACTGAAGCACGGCTGGCTGGGGAATTCTGGGAGTTGATGTCCACCTGTCTTAAAAGCCGCCAGGTTTGCAGAACAGTATTTTGATGACATTGCCTTTCTCAAACGTACGATGAATGGTTGCAAGAACTGGGCCTGGCTACTCTAGTGAAGAGAAGGACCAGGGGAGATATGATAGCAGTCTTCCAATATTCGAGGGGCTGCCACAGAGAGGAGGGGCTCAAGCTATTTTCCAAGGCACCTCAAGGCCAGACACGGAACAATGGATGGAAACTGATCAAGGAAAGATTCAACCTGGAAATAAGGAGAAATTTTCTGACAGTGAGAACCATCAACCCATGGAGCCGAAGTTGCCTTCGGAAGTGATGGGAGCTTCATCCTGGAGGCTTTCAAGATGAGACTGGACACTATTAAAAAAAGGACATTGAGACTCTAGAAAGAGTGCAGGGAAGAGCAACCAAGATGATTAGGGGACTGGAGGATAAAACATATGAAGAACGGTTGCAGGAACTGGACGTGGCTAGTCTAGTGAAGAGAAGGACCAGGGGAGACAAGATACCAGTCTTCCAATATTTGAGGGGCTGCCACAGAGAGGAGGGGCTCAAGCTATTTTCCAAAGCACCTGAAGGCCAGACAGGGAATAATGGATGGAAACTGAACAAGGAAAGATTCAACCTAGAAATAAGGAGAAATTTTCCAACAGTAAGAACCATCAGCCAATGGAACAGAAGTTGCCTTCGGAAGTGATGGGAGCTTCATCGCTGGAGGCTTTCAAGAAGAGACTGGACTGCCATCTTTCAGAAATGGTGTAAGGTCTCCTGCTTGGGGGTGGGGTGGAGTTGGACTAGATGACCTACAAAGTCCCTTCTGACTGTGAATCTGGTAATCATCAACAGCCTACAAGCAATATTACTCCTTTACAAGAGAATATTTGTAGCTCAGGGTTGAACTGTGGGGTCCTTGGTGTCCTCCGAGCTTGGTTGGGTTTTTGGGGGTTTTTTGCAGATGTTTCATTACCCAACTAGCTGGTAAGACTGATGATGTTACCTAGGTGGGTAATGAAACATCCGTAAGGAAACAACCCAGCTCAGAGCGCATCAAGGACTCCACAGATGTTACTCCTGATGGGTTTTGACTGCTTGGCAAACTGCCAATCCCCATTCCCTCCCCACTCCAGGGGGAAGGATACTGCAAAATCTCCATTCCCACCCCAATTCAGGGGGAAGGTTACTGCAAAATCTCCATTCCCACCCCACCTCAGGGGGAAGGATACTGTAAAATCCCCATTCCCTCCCCACTCCTGCGGGAAGGATACTGCAAAATCTCTATTCCCACCCCATCTTCAGGGGAAGGGTATTGCAAAATCCCCATTCCCACCCTACTCTGGGGCCAGCCAGAGGTGGCATATTCCAGTTCTCCGAACTACTCAAAATTTCCACTACCAGTTCTCTAGAACCTGTCAGAACCTGCTGGATTTCACCCCTGCCCGGGTGGGGTGGGGTAGAGTGGGTATTGCAGTGGTCGTAACTTCAAAACTGGGTCTTAAGTAGCTTTTGGGGGTGCAGCCTATCTTTGAACCGTTGCTATCTATCTTGGGGGCGCAGCCTATCTTCCCCTAAGACAGTGTTTCTCAACCTTGGTAGCTTGAAGATGGGTGGACTTCAACTCCCAGAATTCCCCCAGCCAG
>JANHZT010002326.1:26488-42549 GCA_032468215.1 Stegonotus admiraltiensis
TGCTTTCTACTATTTATTGAATGTTTTATATTGAACTTGTTCCTGTTTTGAAACTCAAGAAGAACTGTTTTATTGTGCATGACTACAACTGGTAAGAAGACTTTGTACTTGAAATATCCCTGGATTGATCTTTTAACTCTCGTCTTGCCTGTGTATGACTTGGATTGTTTTGGGGCTTTGCTTTACTTTTTCTAAAAGTAAATGACTACCACAACTCAGTGTGTTTGTATGTTAAGTGTGATTGTTCACAACCACTCTCAGTCACTTTTCATGCGTTTATTCAAAGGGTACTCTGCTCAATAACCCACAACATCAGTTATGAGCCAAGAATATCCTTAACAACACTGACGGAAAACTTCAAGTATGGAAAATACAGACAGTCTTTGTTCTGCCCCAGCGTCCGAGTCCCAGGAAAAACGACACACACCAACTCACCCCACACTGTTTTATTTCAACCAAACCTTCCTCCAGAATGCAGTCCTTATCAAGAGTTGGCACTCAGCCCAGACAACCCAGTCGCTCGGTCTCCGAGATAAGCACAGTTAATGAGCAGTTGCTTCCAGCAAGAGACTCCTCCCTGGCTTCTGTTTTAAATAAGCCAAGGGAGTGGCCAATTATCCTCGGACTCCTACTCCCGAGAAGACCTCCTCCTCCAGAGTAGCCACTCCTGCCTTTTGGCAGCCCTGCGTGCCCGAGCATTGAAGAGAAGCTCCTCCACTTTGCTCTCTCCGCTGGACACAGCCTCTGGGGGTTCTAAAGGCTCAGGCATCGCCTCCTCTTTGGCCTCCTCAGTGTCTGAAGCGATCGCTGGCTGCACAGGTTGCAGGCGCAACCCCACATCAGGATCCTCAACATCTGGATCTGCCACAATCTGCGCAGGCGGTGGGTGGGCCACAACAGTCTTTGGGTTAAGATTGTCTGATTTCAAGATTACCCTTAGATACGAATGTGCTGTCTATTACCTGTGTTTCCCCAAAAATAAGACCCGGTCTTATATTAATTTTTGCTTCAAAAGACGCATTAGGGCTTATTTTACAGTTAGATCTTATTTTCAGGGAAATATGGTACTAAATGCATCTGTCTAGCTGATGATCTTAACTGGGGCTTATTTTGGGGTGATAGGGCTTATATTACGAGCATCCTGAAAAATCCTGCTAGGTCTTATTTTCCAGGTGGGTAATTTTGAAGATTCTTTGCAATTTGGAACCTCTATTCCACATTTCATAGGCCACCAAAATGCTTTCTGAGCAACCAGGAGAATTTCTCCAATAGATATCTCTTTAAAACATCCTCTTCCTTAGTGAAATTGCTTCATAACTCCCAGCTTGAAGGGCCAGGTTAACTAGGAGATGGAATCTGTCACAAGGCGAACATTTTAATTACAGTAGCAGAATTTCTCAGCTCCCCAAAGCTTCCTTGGTCTTCATCATTGTGAGCGCTATTACTTCCATAATTAAAATAGAAATATCCATAAGCACAAGACTCAGCAAGCTTGGGGAACCCTGAGGATGGCAGAATATTTTTTTTTTAAAAAACCTAGAATAAAAGACAGCTCTCTGGGAGGAAATCTCCGAGTAGCACAGTGAGAAACACATATGCTTAGTGGCGCTGGAATAATAGTTATCTGCTGCAGGGGAAAAGAGAACATGTGATGTGAAGTGACATGGAATGGACTAACGAGAAGCAGCCCCGGTATCCTGAACAGGACTTCATCCTATAATATTCCGTCATGAGTTCCATTTGTGAGTCATTGAGCACCAGCTTTCTTTCTTTCCCACCACCTTTTTTGGAAAATTGCACAAAGTTGGTATCCAGAAAGAATAAGATTTTTGAATTGCAGAAGGCCGTTTCTTCCAATTATTTGTAGATCGGGGGAAGTTCAGTGAGGAACTGAAGTCCCAGTTCTTCGAGAATCTGAGCGTGCTTCCAGATGAACACTTCCTCATGCAATCCCTCAAGAAGCACGGCTCAGTTACTGCCTTGGGCATCATGGGAGGTCTTCTACTGAAAGACCGAAATGCTTGAATGACCCATCAAGCTCCGTAAATAGAGCAGATCTACAGCACAATAAAAGACTTCATTTGGAAACAAGCTGGAAAACAAACAGGGTATCTAATCAAGCCACTCATATCCATCCAGGTACCTTCTAGAAGTCCACAAATAGGACATGTGGGATAACCACCTTCTCTACAATCATTCCTTTTGGCCTGAACACCCTTCTGGAGATACGGCCTTTTAGATACATGGCCATCAAGACACAATGACTTCTACAGAGGTCCAAAGAAGGACCCTATTCAAGACGTGATGAACTACAGGTTTCATATGACCCTAACCAGTGTCCAGTAGCTTGGAATATAGACAAGATCCTGAAGAAACAACATGAAGCTCCTACACAGCATTGCTTAATGTTCGTGTGACACAGACCGATTTGGGAAGAACTATGGAAAGAAAGATTCTTTTAATTGCTTGATGTTCCTTATGCAGATGGAAATAATGTACATGACTTAGCATGGAGAACCTGAGGTGAAGAGGTCTCCTGAGACCTGAAACTCTGCCTTTCCAAAGAGGAAAGGCCACTTCAGGCCCATAATTTATTCTCCTCACCTGTCAATGGCTCAATTTCCTTATCACAATTCCACCACCCGCGATCTCATACCTCGGTGATGGCATGAAGAACCGTGCCTCCCTCCGCCTCCCATAGGGATGCACGCAAACAAAACACGCCAAGGTGCTCATGCTTTCTTTGAGCCTGGAGGCTGCTTGGAGGAGGGGAGGGGGAGGGGGGAGGGAAAGGCAAAACGGCGAGCTTGCCACATTTTCTCCCCAGGTCTACCGAGAGGTGTCTGTAGGGCTCATCTCACAGAATGTCAGAGTGCATGTGCTCCACGAAATGGCCTTTCACAACTCATCTCTCCTGCTGTCACATTGGACGCTGCAAATGGGGACTGACAGCTGTCTCCGCACACACCATCCATCTGTAGCAAATGTGTCAGCTAGCTGCACATTCCCAAAGAAACCGTTATGCAGCTCGGGAAAGGACAGGCCGAGACAGTCAAATGGAAGCAAGGTAGATTTGGGGCAGGTTGGTCCATGGTTAGTTGGTCATTCCCTTCGGAGGGCCTTCCGTGTCCATCAGAGTGTCCTACGATGGTCTAACGGTTACATAGTGTAAGCAATCCATCCTGTAGCCTCAAACTTATGGAACAAGTTACTTTTCACCAGCCTAGTACCATGTAGAAGAGCAAAGGCCACAACTTCAAGAAGTTCTAGCCAGGATGGACAATGGAAAGACAGTGGCGGTAAACTTTCTCAACTGACCATCTTTGAAAGTGCCTTCATAGATCTTCCTTCCCCACAGTTGGAATAGTTTCCCAGGTCTTTCTAAACCAAAGAATATACAGGTTGTTCAGGTCCGCCAGACAGCAGAGTCAGACAGTGAGGAGGCTGGGGAGGACAATGGGCCAGTCCTGGAGGCTGGGGAAGGTCCCGATGAGGGCTCTGTGTCAGAGGCAGAGAGGGAGCCAGGGCCATCTGGGAGTGGTGTGCAGACTCTGGAGCCTCCAGAGGTGGATAGCAGAGAGGCAGAGGAATAGGAAGAGCCTGTTCCTAATGCATGCATGAGAAGAGCTGCCAGAAGGCAAGAGCAGCTAAAGCAAAAAGGACAACTCAGGAGTAAGGCCAGGAGATGATTGGCCCTTCCCAGAAGGCTTAAAAGAGCAGCAATGGCTCTTGGGATCTTTGTAGGAAAGCAACGTTGCTACATTTATTATTTATTATTATAAGGGGATCTGGGTCCTCATTTTACCTACCTCGGAAGGATGGAAAGCTGAGTCAACCTTGAGCCGGTGAGATTCGATCTGCTGATCTGCTGAACTAGCAGTCAGCTGAAGTAGCTGCAGTACTGCACTCTAACCACTGCCTCACCTCGGCTCTCATTTGTTTCTTGTCAGCATCTCTTGCTTCTGAACGTTTGCCAAGAAAAGCCTTTGGCAGGGTGCCAAAGTAGACAAAGGTTGGTGATGAGGCCGAAGGACTGTTTACGAAGAATTTGTTTTGGACTTAATTTGGACTAAGATGAGAATGTAATTCTCTGAGAGAATTACAGCTTATTAGAACAGCTGAGAAAGTAATTCTCAGCTGTTCTAATAAAATAAAATTTGACGAAATAACCATCAAAGTAAACTGCTCATTCAAATTACCGTGTTTCCCCAAAAATAAGAAAATAAGACCTCCTCTGAAAATAAGCCCTCCCAAAAAACCCTCTCCCAAAACTAAGCCCTCCCCAAAAATATTTAACCGCATGTGCAGCCGGTCCCCACCATTTCCTCTGGTTAGGGTTAGGGAGACAGAGCTGGAAATCAGGTAAGACGGCAAGAGGAGCCCCGTCTTCCTCCACGCTCCCCAAAGTAATAAGACCTCCCCAAAAATAAGGCCAAGTGCTTATTTCAAGTTTCAAAAAAATATAAGACAGGGTCTTATTTTGGGGGAAACATGGTAGAAGAACAGCAAACATATTTATTATCTCAGTTATCTCAAAACCCAATGAGGGGATGAGATGCACCCTGCATGTAGAAAATCAAAAGTTGAGAGTATCATAGCAGTGGTAGGTTGCCCCTGGTTCACACCGGTTCTAGAGAACCTGTAGTAAAACCGGCGGGAGGCTCCCACTGACCCTGATGTCATCAAAACACTTCTGCGCATGCGCAGAAGAGCGCACGCGCATGGCCCCACTGCAAACTAGTAGTAAACTGCAAACTAGTAGTAAGTAGAACCCATCCCTGTATCATAGGAATAGTTCGCTGAAGAGGAAGATCATGACTTTGTGGTAGAAGATTTGTTAGAAAATCCAGCTTTAATTTAAACGGAAACAAACAAATCTGAGGGGAGCGAATGACTCCCTTTAAACTTTGATAAAGGACAACTTTCTTATGAAAGAAGACAGGATTAGAAAATACATTTACAATTGATTTAATCTGAATGTAACGACAGTTATCAGGATAATTCCTTGGGTTTTTTGTTGGTTTTTTTTGATAATTCTGCCCTTCTTTTTTGTTTTTAAAATAAAAAATTTGAAAGGGGTTCTGGGTTCTTTTTTCCAGGGGGCTACATTCATTCCTGCATCTACAGGTAAATATTTGCAATTTAAACATCATGGACCCGACAGAGTCAATGATTTATTTTATTTTATTGTAAAGCAGTGCCTTCTGATCCAAACCCCAGAGTTCCATCTCCAGTCGAGGGAAAGGATGAAGAACTGAGCTAAATTATTATTATTATTATTTATTTATTTATTTAACTTCTATACCGCCCTTCTCCCGAAGGACTCAGGGCAGTGTACAGCCAATTAAAAAACAGCAATATACAGTTTAAAATCAATATAAAAGAATTAAATAATTTGTCTCTAATTTAAAACCCCATCATAAAACAATTTACTGATTAAAACAATTTACAAAAGGGGTTAGGCCAGCCCGGGTTGGTGAAAAAAGTATGTTTTCAGTATCCATGCAGTTCGTCCAGGCCAGGTGCGCTCCAGTTCTTGACCTTCTTTGCTTGTTTTGCAACCATGTCAGTTGTTATTACAATATTTTCCATTTTGTTTCGTGTTGTTTGTTGTTGAATATATTTGATCCAGGAGGCAGTTTTATTGTGTTTTCCCACAGTTCTTTCTAAAAATTCAAACTTTTTTCTTTACATGGGTGAACATTAGTTTGTACTCAATTTTCATCAAGGGAATTAATGAGATGTTGTTGTTGTTGTTATTTACTTTATTCATTAAACATGAAACTCAGTCAACTGAAAATTCAAAAAGGCATCACAAATACCATTGACTGGTGCTAATGGTTGATACGGGTTGCTGCCAGCATCCTAGGTATCAGCTAAGAACCTTCTTAAGATGTACAATGTTCCAAGTAGTGCCATCATACATCTTAAGAAGGTACTTGGTTGATACCTAGGTCACAGGCAGCAACCCGTATCAACCATTACCACCAGTCAATGATATTTGTGATACATTTTTGAATGTTCAGTTGATTGAATTTCATGTTTAATGAATAAAGTAAATCATCATCATCATCATCATCATCATCATCATCATCATCAATATTACCTATGAAACATTTTGTGTATCTTCATTTTCCACCCCAAACCGCTATTCTTTGTCATTGGGATTACTTGATTACTTATATTTCTGATTTCATTAATCAAACTGTGAGTAATTAAATGTTGAATATAATCTGGAGTTTTGGTTATCCCATAAAAATCTAAATGGCAAAACTAGGTGGAACCAAAGAGGTTTTTAAATAATTATATGAATTACATGTTTCTGTTTCTGCACCCAGTTCATAGTTCATGTTTGCCATTAAATCTGTTTGTGGTGGATTTGACCAGAAGCATCGCAGCGAGACAGTTGGGGATTAGCGGGCTCTAATGAGCTCCACGAAATCCCGGGCTGATGAACCGCTGCAGAGGGGCCTTTGGACCAGATCTGTCCTGTAGGGACAGAGAAGAAAGAGAGGCACCTCAGAAGACCAAGAAGAACAGGCAAGTTCCTCAGAGGTCAGAGGAAATTCTCTCTGATTCTACAGTGGGAGGCGGCAGCCATTACGATTGCCAGTAAGCTGGGGCAGCTGGACCAGGCACTGTGCAGGAGAGGAGAATTCAGCAGAAAATTGATGCCGGGTGAGCGACATCTAACTCATAGGCAGAAAGAAAAAAAAAAGAGGATTTTCAAAATAATTGTAAAAGTCCTAGCGCTATAACAGTGACTAATAGGCATGGGAAAGGACGGAAGAAGAAGATTAAGGCAGAAGTTACAAAGTAACAAAACCCGATCAGAAAATTGTTTTTTTTTTGGATCTAAGTATTTGGAGAACTTTAAAAGTATAAATTAGAAGAATTAATAACCCAAAAAGATCCTTCTTTAAATCTGGGAACTTTAAAGAGAGGAGGATTAAAGAATGAAGAAAAACCTGTAATAGAAAGGACCAGTTAATGACTCTAAATTGAAACTAAACTGGAAGGTAACGTGGAATTTGGACTATGCAAATCTGGACTGAATGTTAAATTGATTTGGTGCATATAAAGGTGGAAAAGAAGAAGAAGAAAATTTAAATAAGTAAAATCTGTTAAAAGCAGACTGTAAACAAAATGGATACTTTTCAAGCTTGTTGATTGTAATAGTGGCTTGTAGGGAGCCATCTTCAGGAGAAAAAAAAATACAACACTGAATCTTTGTTTTGGAAAAAAACTTGTGAGAATTTTTAAGGAGACTTTGTTTGTTCACAAGTGTTTTGGCTTTGAAGAAAAAACAAAAGAGGATTACAGCGTAACTTCAATTGGAATAATATTAACCTAAAAAACAAAACGGTGCAGGAACTTAAGGAAATGATGAAAATGATGTACTTATCATTGAAAATGGAAATAAGGGAAATAACTACAATATTGCATGGAAAATTGAAACCTGATGACCAAAAAATTGACTTAGAATACATTGAAGCTGACAAAGAACTAATGAGAAGCAAGAAAAAGTGACTGACAAGAAAGAAGACGACAAAGACAAGGAGATTGATTATGGAAAATTAAATGATTGTGTGGGTAGTAATAATAAAAAGGAGAACTTTAAAAATTACACTGGGATTAACAATGAAAGAAACAGAAAAAGTGGAAAGAAACAAACAAAGAAAAGAGGGTGGACCAGAAAGAATATAAGAAACTTAAATGATTACACTGGGATTATCAGTGAGAACAAAAGAAAAAGGGAAAAGGGATGGAAAAGAATGGGAAAGATACAGCAAAATAGAAGAGTTTATTATCTTAAAAAACAAAATTATTATATTGGAATTAACAGTGAAAAGATAAGAAAAAGGGAAAAGAGAGTTCAGGATTTTAAAATACAAAAGAAAAGAAGGGGAAAGAAAAAGAAAAGAAAATATAAAGATAGAAATGGAGAAAGAAATGGAAGAGGAATATGGGGTAAATGAAATGAATACTAGAGAAAAAAATGAAATTGTATTTTTAATGAAGTGATTTTAAACTATACGGAGGTATGATGAATGTAATAATTGGAATATTTTTAATCACAGAAGGAGACTGTAATAACTGTAATATTCTCAATTACATATTTGGAATTTAATTAAATAAGAAAAGAAAGCTGAAATGATACTGGATTATGAATTAATTAGGTATAATTAACTGTTTTTTATAAAAATGTTGAAGTGTATTATCTGGAACAGTTGATAAAGAAAAAATTATTTGAGATTGGGACAAGAGACTCTAAGAAAATAATTAGGAATTGTATTATGTTATATGAATTAAAATTTAGTGGTACTGGAGTAAGATTGATACTTAATTGATTTTTTATTAAGTATGTTTAACTAATTAGTGAAATTATGATAAATGAATTACTTTTAAAATAAGAGATAAGAATATAAATAATTGATGAAGTAACAGAATGGTAATAATGAACTATTTAAGTCATTATTATGACTTGTCATAATGAAGAAATGACAAAATGTAGGGATGTTTAAGAACTGAATATAAGACCCAGAAATAAGAAGTTTAATACATGAAATTGTAGTCAGAACATTTGGGTTACGATATATATCTAAATGGTTCCTACTAATACGTTGAATTGTAATATTTGGAATAGTTGATAAAAGAATCATTGGTGATTAGAATAAGAGAATTTAGGGAAATAATTGGGGATCATACTAGGGTAAGTGAATTTAAATTTAGGGGTTCAAATTTTAAGGAGGGAAAGAAAAATCGAACTATAATATGATAAGTTAAGATGAAGGGTAATATTGCTTTTTTTAAAAAAATAGAAAAAATGATATGAGAAAAATTGTGTTAATATATATATATATAAAATTGTGTTAAAGATGAACAAAAATCTGTATAAATTTATGACCGGGCCAATATTCTGTTCAGAAAAGATGTATGTTTGTTTGTGTGTTTTATTATATTGCACTTTAATTCTACTATCTTCTGCCATAGTAAATCAGGATAAAGAGAGTTTGGATGTTTTAGAATAAAAACTAAAACTATGCACAGTTTTTTTTGCTACTGTTTCTGCTGCTGAAATTGAAGTTTCAATGAACTTAGAAGAGCAAAATCAAAACATTGGTTTAGTTATGTTACATTTTGGTCTTGTGTGTGTGTCAGAAAAGCATGAAAAATACCTTGTCAAATCCCTGCAAACTGATTCCACCATTATAGTCTGATAGGATTTTTTTTAATGCTAGTCTATTATCTTAATAAAAGTTTGATTTGCATCTCCTTAATTTGTTATTATTTCACTACAAAACCTCCTAGAATCTATATGACAAAATATATCTAACTATATTTTACCATAGACAGATTATTTTTACATATATATTTGAGGAGAGATTAAAAGCACATCTAAAGAGATCTCCGCTTCAGATGGATTATTATAGTTTTCTAGTTTAAAAAAATCCATGAAGAGAAGTTTATTTTTTAAAGTATATGGCTTCAAAAAATTATTATTAGCTTTATATTATTGTTGGGGGGGAAATCCAATTATTGAAAGATCAGTGTTTTTCTTTGTTCACTGCTATGCTGATATCATTCTGTTCATATAGAGATTTTCCATGTGGAGTAAAGGCTTATATTAATTATTAAGTTCTTAACAGTGCAAGCAAAGGCATCCCCTATATAATTCTATAAAGGAAAAATTGGACTTCAAAGAAGCAATATAGAATGAATATTGATAGTTTTGAATTTTGATATTGGGGAAGATTCCTGAAAATACCCCAAAAAAAAGAGAAAGAAAGAAAGAAAGAAAGAAAGAAAGAAAGAAAGAAAGAGAAAGAAAGAAAGGAAAAAGAATTTAGAAAATGGATCATCAAGCAAATCAATTTTTGAAGCACAAATGACCATACTCAAACAATATTGGATATATTGTCTAAAACCTTTACTT
The DNA here is from genome assembly GCA_032468215.1 of Stegonotus admiraltiensis. Classification (NCBI taxonomy): domain Eukaryota; kingdom Metazoa; phylum Chordata; class Lepidosauria; order Squamata; family Colubridae; genus Stegonotus; species Stegonotus admiraltiensis. Next base: position 36,426 of record JANHZT010002326.1, read on the forward strand.
AGAGAAACTTCTATTGTTAGAAAAGGTAAAACGAAAAAGAATAAGACGTTGACCATCAATCAATTGGATGAACTCAGTTACAGTGGTAATGGTTACACCATAAGAAGATTTTAAGAGCAGGTTATACATAGATCATCATGGATGAAATGTATCTCTATAGTTGCTAAGAGCCAACACTGGTCTGATGGCAAATAATTGATCAATCAATATTACTGATTATATAAATTATCTTTCAAATGTTTTAATAACCTTGAAATTCTTATACAGTTTGTAACAATTTACTTAATCTTTATTGGATTGTTTTACTTTTCAAAATCGTTCCATCAGCAGAGTGTACCAGAAATCTTACTGCAAAACAGCAATGATTTTTTCAAAACATGCTATTTTCTCGGAATGACAAAAACAGAAAGTTTTGGTATATTTTTCATGTCAATATCTGGCAATCCATAATACCTTGCTGATGTACAATTCTCAGGTGAGCAGATTGCAAGCAAACGAACTATAGAAAGGAATAATTAAGTGGTGGGATACACATTTTTTTCACATTCAGTGCCAACCATTTGCACTTAAGAGCATCTCAAAGCAGGTAAAGATGACAGATCTATCTGAAAAATCTGGAATAGTTGCACTTTTCCTGCAACCATAAATTGGGATGATATATTTTATAGACATTTCTAAACTTTATATTCTGTAGTAAAACCAAGATTATTGGACATTGTTTTCACACTGAGTCCCAAAGATGCTATTTTTTCAAGAGACAACTAGACTTTCTGGTTTTTCTTTGAAGACATTTCACTTCTATTCCAAGAAACTTCTTCAGCTCTGACTGGATGGTGGGGAATGGAAGAATTTATACTCCTTAAGACAATTGTTCATTTTCATCCTCTTAGACAGTCATTGAGGTCACTTGGAGGTTTATCCGGGTCCTCAGGGTCACCTGAGTAGTGCAAATGGATGTGGAGCCTTCTTGGAACTGTTAAAAGGACTGTGTTGTTGACTGGAGATAGATGATGTCATATCCTCCCCCTCTGTTGAAAGAGGGCCTGTTCAATTTTGACATAGATGGCCTCTTTGACCCCTCTTTCAAATCAGTGATCCTCTGTGTCCAAAATGTGGATTTGTTGTCTTCAAAAGAGTGGACTTTATCTTTTAAATGCAGATGGACTGCTGAATCTAGTTCTGATGGGTTTGTTTTCCTATGTTGTGCCATGCTATGTTGTGCCATGCTATGATCAGCTGTCTGCAAGGAGTATAAATCCTTCCATTCCCCACCATCCAGTCAGAGCTGAAGAAGTTTCTTGGATGAGAAACGAAACGTCTTCAAAGAAAAACCAGAAAGTACAGTTGTCTCTTGAAAAAAAGCACCTTTGGGACAACCTAAATGACCTGGATGACTGAGAATCTCCATAAATATTTTTCACATTGAGCTTTGATTTTTTTGGTAATTTGGGATGATGGATGCAGTAAGAGTAAATTTAAATGAATGAACCTATGAATAATGCAAAAATGTCCAAGTCTATAATATCTCAATTATTTTATATATTTATTAATTACCGCAACAATTGTTCAAATGTCACTATCTGTAGATAGTATAAAACAGTATAAAACAATTCTGGTTTTATATTGCTTTGGTGCAATCAAGGATTGCAGGTATTTGCTTATCCTGAAGACAGTGTTCCAGAAACTGCAGATGTAGACAGGAAGGCTCACAGGGAATATTTCATTCCTGTTTTGGTTGCTGATACAATCTAGGACAAAACTGAAAGGGCATTAAAGGTCTCCATGATCTGCGATTTGTGTACTTTCATGAATTCACCCCATCCTGTGTCTTGCTCTAAGTGGAGCCAAGAACCAGTTGCCATTGGGTAAGCCAGAAGTCAGGGTCAAAGATAAACCAAAGTTTAGGAACATTTTTGTTTAGATAGATCATACTTAAAACAGGAAATGTCCTTATACTACTTTCTTTTCTCATTGCCATTTCAGGGCCTCGGGATAACTATCTTGCATCCTTCTTTCCAATATTTCACATGGTTCCAGTAGCGCCCAAGGACTGATAAGTTTTATTACATAGGCACAGATCTGTTAAAAGTATATGCATATTCATAGGAATTCCTTTATCAACAGGTCTTACTATAATAGAATTTAAAAAGATTAGTAAATATTAAAAGAGAAACTGGATCTTCCCAAAATGAAATTAGTTTAAAAGGTAGGCAACAGGAGAAAAGGTAATAAAACTGTCATGATGCTAGAGGCATCTGGAGGCTCATATAAGATATCCCAAAGCTTTTGTGACATGAGTAACCTAACATAGCTAACCTGTGGGGAAATAAAGAAATTCAGAAGAGGTACTGCCATTGCTAACTTTCAGTCAATTTTTGAAGGCTCAACAAAAGGAAAACTTGGGCCAAGTGATGGCAGATTGAGGTATAAAGTATACAAATACCGTATTTTTCGGTGTATAAGATGCACCAGAGTATAAGACTTACCTTAATTTTGGGGGAGGAAATCAAGAAAACAAGAATTCTACCTCTGCCTACCAGAATTATGGAATGGTCTGGGGGGGAATCTGCCTGGCAGCTTTGGGGAACAAAGCGGGTGCCACATTTTGTGGCTGGTCACCCCTTTGGCTGCCCAGCAAGCAGCTTAGGGCAGGCAATGGCAGCAATGACTTCACTCCCCTGCAATGTGAGGAGCTGCTGCCTAAGCCCTCTGCACCCAGGAGCTGAGCGAGCCGAATGAGAGCTAAAGAAAAACACCCCTCCTTTCCAGCCACCACTGTCTGGATTCCCCAATGCAATAATCAGAGCCGCGTTTCAGGGAGCGGGTGGCCAGTTCCCATGCAATTTGAGGAGCTGCTGCCTCTCTGCGCCCAGGAGCTGAGCGAGCTGAATGAGAGCTAAAGAAAAACACCCCTCCTTTCCAGCCACCACTGTCTGGATTCCCCAATGCAATAATCAGAGCCGCGTTTCAGGGAGCGGGTGGCCAGTTCCCATGCAATTTGAGGAGCTGCTGCCTCTCTGCGCCCAGGAGCTGAGCGAGCTGAATGAGAGCTAAAGAAAAATGTCCCTCCTTTTCAGCCACACGGAATCCGCTTCCCAGATTCCCCAATGCACTAATCAGAGCCGCATTTCAGGTGGCGGGTGGCCAGTTCCCCTGCAATGTGCAGCGGGGAACTGGGAAGCGTTTTGGATTTGGGGTGGGGTTTGTAGCGCTTCTGCCTGAAAGTGCTTTTCTTCCCGTTGGGAATGGCTGGAAAGGAGGGGCATTTATCTTTAGCTCTTGTTCAGCTCACTCGGCTTAGGCAAAACAAATACTCAAAAGTTGGAAGAGACACAGAGTGAGTTATTGAACAGACCGATTACCATGATTGAATTGACAGAGGCAAGGAAAAAACAATAAAACAATAAAACCCCAGGACCGGATGGTATACCAACAGAATTCTATAAAACATGCCAACACCCAATGGATGGGATTCTACTTCAAGTTTTCAATGATGCATTTTTAGAAGCCATAATTCCCAAATCCTGGACAGAAACTATCATTACACTCATCCCAAAAGAAACAGACCTCACACAAATCAAAAACTACAGGCCAATATCACTGTTAAATGTGGATTACAAGTTGTTCATGCTGATTATCACATGGAAACTGAAAACAATTATCCACGAATACATTTACCCAGATCAAAATGGCTTCGTTCCAAGAAGGCAAATAAAAAATAATATGAGATCAATCATCAACATTCTTGAATACTATGAGAAAAACTTGGATAAACAATTGGCCTTAATCTTCCTGGATGTGCAGAAGGCTTTTGACAACCTAAATTGGAAATTTCTTATATTACAATTGGAGAGTATGGAATTCGGCGACAAATTTTTAAATATGATTAGGAAAATATACTCCTCTCAAACTGCAAAAATGATGATAAATGGGGATATGACAGAACAATTCGAGATATCAAAAGGAGTTAGGCAAGGATGTCCTTTATCCCCCCTACTGTTTATAATATCCTTAGAAATTTTATTAAATGAAATTCGGAAAGATAAAGAAATAAAAGGACTGAGAATAAAAAAAGAGGAGTAAAAATTACAAGCCTTTGCCAACGATGTGGTGTTCATCTTGGAACAACCAGCAGTAACAGGAGTTAAATTGTTAGCAAAAATAGAGGAATATGGAAGAGTGGCTGGTCTCAAAACCAGTAAACAAAAAACAAAAGCATTAACGAAAAATCTGACAAATTCACAGGAAAAAAGAATTAGAAGATAAATTAGGAATACAAACGGCAAGGTAGGAAAATACTTAGGAATCTGGCTCACCAATAAAGTAAAATCAATTAGAGAAGATAACTATAGCAAATTGATAAAACAGATGAAAAAAGATTTGGAAACATGGAGCAAGATACAACTATCATTTCTAGGGAAAATTGCATCTATCAAAATCAATATATTACCCAGAATACTATATCTCTTCCAGGTAATCCCAATTCGGCCAGGAAAAGGTTTTTTTAAAGACTTTAATAAAATGATTGCAAATTATATTTGGCAGGGGAAGAAGGCTAGAATTAAAATACAATATCTTTAAGGTACACGAGAGAAAGGAGGATTAGGATTACAGGTTTGGGAATTGTATTACAAAGCGGCATCATTGATTTGGATAAGAGACTGGATGGACCTTAAAAATAAAAGAAATAAAGAAATAAAAAGGTTTTGATTTGCAAAGAGGTTGGCACACATTTTTGTGGGAGGGAAGAGATAAGCATCATGGATATTTTCAACAACACATTATTAGAGGAGCACTATATAGAACATGGCAGGAGATTAGAAAAATACATTATAATAAAATTCCAGGATGGTTATCGACCATGGAGGTGCTGATTTATCCCAACGCCATGGATATGGAGAAAATGAGAAGCTACAAAGAACCATTGAACAGCAGAGGAGAATTACAATCGAGACAAGAATTGAAAGAACAGGGTGTAGACATTGGTTGGTGGCCATATTTACAGATAGAATCCAGGTAGAAAACAGACCTGGCACAATTTGGATTCCAAAAAGAGCCACATGAATTAGACAAAATTTACAAGGAACAGATGAGAAAATGATAACTAAAATATATAACTATTTATTAAGATATAAATTAGAAGAAGAAGTGGTTAAAGAAAACATGATAATCTGGGCGAAAATTTTTAGGTACAGTATCGAATTGGACAAATGGGAAAAATTATGGAATGTAAATTATAAACTAACAATGTCTATACCCTACAAAGAAAACCTGTATAAAATGTTCTACCGGTGGCACCTCCCCCCAGCGTGCCTAGCAAAAATGTTTCCAAATACCTCCCCAATGTGTTGGAAGTGTAAATCACAAAAAGGAACTTACTATCATATGTGGTGGTCATGTCGAAAGGCAAAACAATATTGGCAGGCAATAAGGACACAAATAGAAGAAATCACAGACCAGAAATTGGAAATGAAACCGAAAATTTTTCTACTTGGAATAATTACAGGCTGTTACAAGAAAGAAATAAAATATCTAATTATCCACATACTAACTGCAGCACGCATACTCTTTGCTCAAAACTGGAAACATGAAGACATACCAACGGAAAACAAAATAATCACTAAAATTACAGAATGTGCAGAAATGGATAGGCTTACAAAAGAATTACAAGAAAAAGATGACACAGACTATTATTTAGTATGGCAAAAATGGTACAACTGGTTGGAGAAAAAGAAGGGAGCATAAACATAGGGACATAAAAGAGGGGTCAAGCTAGAGACAAAAATTGAGTACCAATTAAGGAATATAAATAAATCAAATATGGAGTTTAGCATATTATCTTATATGTAAATATATAGATATATAGATAAGAATATAAAAACAGTCTACCATTGTGATAACTTTAAAAGAAAGTCGTAAGACTCGATTTGTGTTTGTTTGTTTTGTATGTTGCATTGTTGCATCTATGATTGTTTGTAATTTTTAATTATATATGTGTGTGTGTGTGTGTGTGTGTGTGTGTATGGTTGTTCGGGTTTTCTCCCACATAAAATTGGAAGTATCTTCGCGATGTTTCGACAAAGTCTCATTCGTCATCTTCAGGCTGGTGCTTTCGGCTTCGTGC
>JANHZT010002327.1:38164-52181 GCA_032468215.1 Stegonotus admiraltiensis
ATAAATGACTGTATTTCTTTTGAAGTTTGGCTCACGACTCATGAAATAATGAGGGCATCTTTCGGAAACTTGACAGGCGGTATAGAAGTCAAATAAATAAATAAATAAATAAATAAATAAATAAATAAATAAATACGGTCATAAGTCACTTTTTTCAGTGCCATTGTAACTTTGAACAGTTATTAAATGAACTGTTGTAAGTCAAGGACTACCTGTATTTGCTTTACACCTGCTGAAAAAAAAATATTGTAAAATTGGGTCAGTTATTTGATGACTAACAGCTTTGTTACTGATAACAGCCTTGTTACTGTTGAAGTTGAGGACTACCTATATTTTTTTGGTTGGCCTGCTGAGCTCACAGAATTGTACTCTAAGCATGTTCTTGGCTCCTGCTGATATTGAGTTTCAAGATCCCTTTATAAATCCAGCAAGTCTTCCTATTCAGAACTATTTCAAAAGTTCAAAATGCGCAGAATGCACTTGCTTGCTGGAGTTTGTCAATGCAGAAATCTAAGAAGTGTGGCACTCTATTCATCCTCTTATTCATTGCTGATGTAGTGCATAGAAATTTTGCTGAAAAGCATGATTGAACTTACTGGTTTGATCTTTCTACTATAGTTCCATCCCTTCAAGTGTAAAAAGTGTGAATAACTCATGATTGCTATTTTGCTCTGCATGCTGCAGAAGATGTAAATGTAATTAGCTTTTAGGATGTAGGTAAAAATTCTGGTGTGGAAGACAGAAGATTTGAAAGGGAATATGGAATTTGGGTTACTTTTTCATATGTAGCATGTTGTCCATTTATTTAGCTTGTGGCCAGGGGCAACCTCAGCAGAGCTGAAAAATGTCCATATTATGCAACATTCATAAAAAAGGAATGGGACTTCAACCTCATGCTGGGAGCTGCCACCTTGATATTTTTGGCCTCCACTTGTGGATGCCGCTGATTGTGACTTAAAAGTGCATGTGTTGGAGCATCTATTATGAGTTTCATTCTAACTTATGTTATCTTTTGTGTATAGATTGACTTTGAAGATGTGATTGCCGAACCTGCAGGAACCCACAGTTTCGATGGGATCTGGAAGGCCAGTTTCACCACCTTCACTGTGACGAAATACTGGTTTTATCGCTTATTGTCTGCAATCTTTGGCATTCCCATGGCTCTTATCTGGGGCATTTATTTTGCCATTTTGTCATTCTTCCACATCTGGGCCGTGGTGCCTTGTATCAGAAGCTACCTAATTGAGATCCAGTGCATTGGCCGAGTTTATTCTATCTTTATCCATACCTTCTGTGACCCATTCTATGAGGCTGTTGGCAAAATGCTGAGCTCTATCAGAGCAACAGTACGAAAGGAAGCATAAATGACATTTCAAGGAGCTGAAGAATGAGGTTTTTTTCTCCTTCCTTCATAGTTTGGTGCCAGTCTCAAGGCTGCCATAAATTAATAAAGTGACTGGCACTTAAGAGCATCACTCAAAAAAAACCCCAACTTGAATGCAGCAAATAATTCCTTTTTAACTTTCTTTGCTACTTAATCCCTCCTGGGTTTATGCTATTTATTCTTTTCAGGAGGAAAGTCTATTTGCATTAAACAAACACAAACAAATTAAATAGCTGCTCGTCCATTTCACCTGCTTGCTGTTTTGCTGACCTTTGATGAATTGACTTCTGTTCTGCTTACCTCTTCCATTCATTTGTTGCAAATTAAACTCACATTGATTATAATGCAGAAGTGCAAATACGCTTTCCAGCACTATCATACTGCTCTTCATTTTACTGTGAGTAAAAGAGGTATAAAAGCTACTGCAGCATAATGCACATGGCAACAAGCTGGCAGATGTCAACAGAATGTTCCTTTTATAGATGTATTGTCAGATGACTGTAGCGCTTTACTGTAGCGACCATATCTACACACAGATTTAAAGAAATGACTACTGTAACATATGTGCTGAGAAAAGGAGATCAAGTGTCTTTAAAAAGACAAAGCTTTCAATTCAAATAACTGGGCATGTTGACAAAAAGCTACTAGTACTGCTTCTGTCTTATTTTGTAATCCCCATGAGAGAGTATTTGGATTATAAATATATAATATATGTCACTAAGAGAAAATGTAAGGGGTGACTTTAGTGCTTTTCTTTAACCAAATAATTTATGAAACCCTGATGATGCTTGCATGCGAAGCTTCATGCAAAGAATGGACCCTTTTCACTGAAATCTTCTTAACTAGAAATGGCAGGATCTGAACAAACAGCTTTTTAGAAATACAACACAATTTTATCTCTGAACAAATACTTCTAAAAATTTCAATATATAAATCAAAAGTCAAGGTAGGAATATGGTTGGATTTATTTTATGCTTCCATGAAAAAAATCCTTATGGCGTGCACATATTGAAAGTTAATTTATCCCTAGATTAAAATAGCACTATTGTGTTTAATTTTTGTAGCTTCATTGTTAAGAACAGTTGTTCTAATTAATTTAAATAAAACTTACTACAAAGGAACTAATTGTTCTCTTAAAAGTAGACAGCAAGGTATGTACAAATTGTGTTGAATCATGCCGACTATAAACTGGGTTTTAAGAGTGATTTGGCTGTTTTCTATGAGAACAGCTTTAAGAATCTTTAAAACAAATTTATTAAATCCAAGCTGGTTCCCCAGTCTGCTAGTCCTGTTTACACATTGCTAACTTTTTCCTAATCATCCATACAAGTGGTTTGGGCAGCACTATGTTATGGTTCACCTTCCCCACCCTGCCACCCCATTCTAAACTGAGCTATACATAATTCAAGGAGTCTTCCAGGTGCATAAAACTGTATGAAAGATACAGAAATAAAGCAGTTATAGTGTTATTTAATATTGTGTTGCAGAATCTTTACTGTCCTCACAGTGAGAACAGTGAATGTATTGCAGAATCTTTACTGTCTTCTGTAAAGTAAAGATTCTGTGTTGCAGAATCTTTACTGTCCTCACAGTGAGAATAATGAAGTGAGAGAATAGCTTCACTGGTTTTGCATGAATGTGCTGCTTTCCTTATAGCTATTAAACAAGATCAGCTTTCTTAAATATAAACTGAAGAATTTCAAAGTGTGTTCTGCTTTTGTTAGAAACTAGTTACAAAGGTGGCTTACTTGGATCTTGAGTATCTAGAATAGGTTCTGGGTACAGTCCTAGCATAATAAACTAGCCCTGGCTAGTTTTTTTAGATTATCTGATTGCTTCAACCTGTCTATTTTTTTTTTAGTGTAAGCCTAAGCATATTCACTAAGAGATTGGTCTCCATCAACTGAGGGAGGCAAGTGCTGATCCCAAATATGTTGCTTATCTGAACTGGAGCTCAAATGACTTCTCTTCTCCTACACCAACCTAAAGTTGCCCCTGTAAAATAAAAATAAAAATCCACTCATATCCACTCAATACTTCATCCTGCTATATGACAGGACCAGTCCTGAAGGGGACATCTTCATGGTAATTGAAACATAACATTATACCAAAATTGATTGGATGGTCTGTAAATGTCTTGCTTTTTGCAAATACAAGTTTTACCAAGAGTAATCTTGGTGTCCTTCATTAAATTACATTTCTACTACATTAGATAATTAGTTGATTAGACTTATTTTTCATGTCCACGTGCATTGATACAGGAACATAGCAGCTCATTATTTTGAATAAAGGATGAGCATTTTATTGACAATAGGCAATGTTTGCAGTAGATACAGGTGTAGAATCATTTTTTCTTTTATTACCCTCCTATACTAATAGTTTGTGCATATGTATGCATGTGTGTGTACACGTGCGTGCGCACACATACACAAATGCAAGTAAATAAATAGGTATCACTTTGTGATGTCATGTTGGCCACTTGACCATGGAAATGTCTTCAGACAGCGCTGGCTCAATAGCCTTGAATTGGAGATGAACACCACCCCCTATAGTCAACAACGATTAGCAGAGTAAAATCCACAGGGACTCCTTCACTTATGCTAATAGTATAGTAAAATACTAAACTGAGAAGCTGAAAAAATCCAGAAGAGAACAATTATATACCACGTTATTGTCAAGAAAAATGTGGGCATATGAAGTTGAACTTCAGAATGTCTTTATTTGTACAATATAAGATATACATTCAACTGTATTTTGACTAATATTTTATTGCTTGAAAAGTGCAATGTGCCAATTATTGCATTTATTTATTGGTTTCATAGGGGACAAAAGTCTGTCCCATCTTTTGGATTACCTTTTCATAAATCACATTAATTTACTACAAGTAGCTATTGACAACAGTAATCTAGTGAAGGAAACAAATAGTGAGCACAGCAGACTGACCTCCATTCTCCCTTATGATTTCATTTAGGTTTGATCTCCCAATGCTTTAGTCAGTTCTTTCTAGTGTGTAATCTACACTTAACAAAGTTTATCTCCCAACTAAATTTTGTCGTGAGTGAAATAATCTTTCTCAAACTAGTACACTTCACATGTTTTGAACTTTACTTCCCATGAATTCCATCCCCTAGAATGCTGGTTAGGACTTATGGAAACTGAGGTCCAGGAGTTGAGGACATCAAGCTATGAAATACTGGTATGGAATATGGAAGTAGTGTTTATTCTTATATTTTGCTCAAAAATGGTTAATATAAAATGTATTCATTTTATGACAGAGAAAAGGGATGTGGTTGTATATGTAGTCCAGACCATTGAAATGAGCTTGAAATCACATGAAGTAATGTGAATGTAGTTATATACAGTTTGGTCAATAAAAGTAAAATTGCAAAAATCTTGTTGGCCAAGAAATTAGTACAGGAGCCCTGGTAGTGCAGTGGTTAAAATATGAGTATTGGAAGTAAACTCTGTGCACAGCCTAGAGTTTGATCCTGATGGGGCTCAAGGTTGACTCAGCCTTCCATCTGACTTTGAAGTCATAAAATGAGGACCCAGATTGTTGGGGCTAATATGCTGACATTTTAAATTGCCCAGAGAGTGCTGTAAAGCACTATGGTGTGGTATATAAGTCTAAGTGCTATTGCTACAAGTGCTATAGAATATTACCCACAAATATCAGTTTTACTAGGGAGCAAATCTCTATAAAATTTCATTCATCTTTCAGTACTGTAACTCTAAACACTAGAAGTAGACATTTTATAAAAGTGCTTTTTTTGTGTTTTGAACACCAGTTTTTGAAATATAAATAACTTTATATGTTTTCCTTTTGCATTTAAAACATACACTGCTCTGACATAATTTTTATAATGTATATAAATAAGATATATTATTTAGATATATATCTATATAAGTTGTAATACAGCAACAACACACTTTTTGTGAGAATGTAAACATATTTTAGTTTTATATAATTAAAAAAAACTTTGAAATATATTGCCTAGAACAGTATATTCAGAAAGTGCATCCCAAAGCAAATAACATTATTGATCCAAGATATTCACATATGCTTATAAGATGTAACTGCCCTTTTTTTATTCTGCATGTTCAATAGCCATGGTTACAATCTGCACAATAAAAGCTGCTTTAATACAAACACTTGTCTAAATCATTTTTCTCTTTAAAAATAAGTTCTAGCTACTAGTACAAGATTTTGGATAGTTTCGAGAAACTATAGTCTCTTCACTGCATCTTCCATAGGGTAGTTTGTCAAAGTCTGAATAACGATGCAGATTGATTGGGTTTATTCTTTGATGTAGAATGGCCAGGTTCACATATTACACTAAGCCATGGTCTGTTTAGCTATGGTTTACTCCATAAGCCATACTTATCCGATTGACCCAACATGCCACAATTGCCAGTGGTGGGATCCTCCTGGTCTAACAACTGGTTTGGTGATAGTGCGCAATTTGAAGAAATCTTCACTTCCGAGTTTCTTCAGAGGAGAAACACAGCTGAGGCACGGCAATCTGCTCTGCTGCGTGAATCAACTGAGAAGATAAACATAAGAAAATAACATGGATGGGCGGGTGGGCCCCCATCTGATCATCGGGATGAACCGGTTCACTCCCAGCTGATCATTGGAGCTACCTGTTCACCTGAACCAGTCCAAACTGGTAGAATCCCACCTCTGACAATTGCTGATTTCATACAAAACTAAGCTAAAACCAACCAGTCCACATCATGACTTAAGACAGTGGCTCAATTTCCCAATTTTGGGGAACTGGTCAGTACATCTGAAATTTAGAGAAGGTGGAATGTTTCATCTTGGAGAATGATTGCCATATTAAAAAAACTCTGCTTGACTTCTGTAATACTCTTGTTCCACAAAACACTTGAAGGAAATGAACTATCTGGACCCATTCAGTTGGGCTTTAGACTGAAGTACAATACATAGACAGTATTGGCTGCACTTGTTAAGCTGTGACAATAAAAGTAGTGCATACATTTTTGTATTCCTTGATCTTTCAGCAGCTTTCAATACCACCAACCATGATATCTTTCTGGAATGGTTGATTTGTGGTACAGGTCTTACAGTGATTCTCATTCCTCTATGACCAATTACAGTAGGCATTGACAGGAAAGATGATGACAAGTCTACAGTCCATCTATGGCACAGGTGTCAAACTTGCTGTGTCATGTTGTTGTCATGTGATGTATCATGATGTTTCTTCCCTTCACAGAGCTGGGGTGGATGTGGCCTGTGTGTGATGCATCTGGCCTACAGGCCACCAGTTTGACACTCCTGATCTATGGGATGTCTTAGGGGTCAATATTCTCCTCCCTTTTGTTTACCATCTGCATGAAATTGTAGAGTGAGGTCATCTGTCCATTTGGAATCCTCTATCATCAATATAAAGAGGATACCCCAAAATACATCTTAACCCTAGGCTGTCCAGGTGATATTGTGAACATTCTGATTTAGTATCTGAAAGTTATACGGGTCTGGATGGGAGGAAACAAACATGGGCTCTATGTTGACAACACCAAGTGACATTTGGCCAGTCCATCTTTGCTTTTGGATAGAGTTGTGCTACCCCTTTTAAAAATGGTGGGCAATCTGGGGGTTTTCTAGGACTCACAGATCCTGCTTGAAGAGCAAGTGGCAGCTGTGGCCAGATGAACCTTTGCACAGGTCCCTGTAGTGCACCAATTATCCCCTTTCCTATAGTAGGAGGCCCTTCTGAAAGTCACTCATGACTATGACTTAGTCAACTTACAAATGGACTACTGTAATACACTCTATATGGGTTATATGCAGTACAGTGCAGTGAGCCATGTGCAGATCTGTACATTGGGGAAACAAAACAACCAATTCATAAATGCTTGGCACAACACAGGAGGAAAAAAACCATCAAGACAAGATTCAGCAGTTCATCTGCATTTAAAAGAAAAAGGGCACTCTTTTGAAGACAGCATGAAAACCATAGAACATAAGTTTATTTTTTTTTTGTTTAATGCAAGAAACCCATAAGGGGTTTCCAGACAGCAATAAACATAGAGGATATTGTCTTTTCTTTAATCAGCAAGTTCTTTCATCTTCACCAAATATTCCTCCAATTGGATTTTACCAAATCTTTCCAACTTTGTTCCTATAATAACCCAACTGCTGTTTCCATATATAAAAACAAACTTCCATAACATTTTTCCAAGTGTTTATCCATCAGTCCTTTGTATATCAATCTTTAAAATCCTCTGAAACAGTACTATATATGCACCTGAACCCAATATCATCTAGCTTTTTTGCATGTCCAACAAGCATAGTAAAAATGACATTGCTTGTTATTCACATTTCCATCATAAATTTGAACCACTTTTATACAGGACATTATAGATAATTTTTCTGGTGGTCATATATCAATGTTACATCATTTAGTTATACTAGCAGTCTTTAAAGATCTGGTTTTGTTCTCAGGCCTGGGGTTGCTGAGCCCCTAAATGTAATTATTTTAGATTTTTTTGGTGTGCTGTGTCTATTCCTAAGTGCATACAGTTCTTTTTTATGTTATTGTTTCATGTTTTTAGAAGTAAGCCACTTAGATTCATCTATAGATGAACAATCTCCATATAAATAAATATAAATATTCAATGGACAATATACTTGAAGAAGTACTACATCATGGATTTATCTGTACAATTCTGAACCCTGCAAACAAGCATAAAATCTCGGCATAAAATAGTAAATAATATCTTGGAGCAGTGGCGTGTTATGTTAGGTGGAGGGGTCTCTGTCATCTCCCCCCTGTCATCGACCAACCATCATCTCCTCCGTTTGGACTTCCAGAATGCCACCCCACCTTACTGGGATGTGGAACTGACCATCTGATTCCATCCCAGGCACCTGATGGACCCAGAGAGGTTCCAGATGGAGCTTGGGATGATCCCTCTCTCTCTCTCCCATGCCCCGGTTGAGACCCTGGTGGAGGCCTGGGATAGGGCAGCTGCTGGGGCTCTTGACCATGTCGTGCCCTTGAGGCCTCTGACCCGACGCAGACCCTGGCTTGCCCCTTGGTATACTGAGGAGCTCCGGGGGATGAAGCTCAGGAGAAGAGGCCTAGAGAGGTGTTGGAGAACCAGCCGTTCCAAATCTGACTGAGCCCAGCTAAGATCGTTTACATGGTCTTACCTGGAGGTGATGGCGGTGGCAAAGCATACATACTTCTCCGCCCTCATCGCATCTGCAGATAATCACCCGGCTGCCCTGTTTAGGGTATCCCGCTCCCTCCTGTATCAGAGGGTGGGTGAGGACCCTTTGCGGGGGCAAGCCAAGGAGTTTAGTCAACATCTGCGAGACAAGATTGCTCAGATTCGGGATGGCTTGGACTCAGACTGGGTAGGGTTGGATGGTGAGGAGGCGGTGGGTCTTGTTATCTGGGAGGAATTTGATCCTGTTACCCCAAAGGAAGTGGACAGGATCATGAGGAAACTGAGTGCAACCACTTGCATACTTGACCCGTGTCCCTCCTGGCTGGTTTATGCAGCTCACGAGGTGACACACAGTTGGATTCAGGCAGTGATAATGGCATCTTTGGATGGGGGGAGCTTTCCCGCTGCCTTGAAGGAGGCAGTGGTTAGGTCCCTCCTTAAGAAACCTGCCTTGGATCCAACCATTTTGAGCAACTTTCGTCCGGTCTTCAACCTTCATTTTCTGGCGAAGGTTGTTGAGAGCGTGATGGCACATCAGTTTCCGGTGCCCCTGGATGAAGCAGATTACCTAGACCCGTGTCAATTGGGTTTCAGACCCGGTTACAGCACAGGGACAGCATTGGTCGCTCTGGTGGATGCTCTCTGGAGGGCTTGGGACAGGGGTCATTCCTCTGTCCTGGTCCTATTAGATCTCTTGGCAGCTTTTGATACCATCGACCATGGTATCATGCTGCGACGCCTTGAGGGGCTGGGAGTGGGTGGCACCGTTTTGCGGTGGTTCACCTCCTACCTCTCGGGTCATACGCAAGCAATGTTGGCAGGGGGGCAGAGGTCGGCCATGAGGCCCCTCACTTGTGGGGTGCCCCAGGGGTCAGTCCTCTTGCCCCTTCTGTTCAAAATCTATATGAAGCTGCTGAGAGAGATCATCTGTGGTTTTGGGGTGGGGTATCATCAACATGCTGATCATATCCAGCTTTTTATATCCACCCCAAACCAGCCCAGTGATGCCCTCAACATGATGTACCAGTGCCTGGAAGCAGTACAGATCTGGATGGGGAGTAACAGGCTTTGACTCAACCTGGCCAAGACCGAGTGGCTGTGGATACCGGCATCTTGGACTGAGCAAGAAGTTCCAACGCTGTCTATTGGGGGCCAGGTGCTGCCCCCCGTAGACAGGGCATGCAACTTGAGCGTCCTCCTGGATTCACGGCTGAGTTTGGAGGATCATATCATGGCCGTGACCAGGGGGGCATTTGCCCAGGTTTGCCTGGTGCACCAGTTGCTCCCATACTTGGACCAAGATGCCCTACACACAGTCACTCATGCACTAGTCACCTCCCGGATCAACTACTGCAATGCTCTCTACCTGGGGCTGCCCATGAAGACCACCCAGATGCTTCAGCTGGTACAGAATGCAGCCGCGCAGGTTGTTACAAGAGGAACCCGATACTCCCGTATTACAACTCTCCTGCGTGGCTTGCATTGGTTACCGGTTGCCCTCCAGGTGAGATTCAAGGTGCTGGTGTTAACCTATAAAGCCCTTTATGGCTTAGGCCCAGGTTATCTGTCGGACCACCTGCAACCAGCATCAACTTCCCATCACCCAGTGTGGTCTCACAGAGAGGGCCTACTCAGGGTGCTGTCAGCTAGACAATGTCGGCTGGCGACCCCCAGGGGTAGAGCTTTCTCTGTGAGCGCCCCCACCCTTTGGAATAAACTTCCCTTGGGGCTCCGGTTGGCCCCTGACCTGCACACCTTCCGCCGTGAATTGAAAACCTGGTTATTTATGTCCCCCTGCCTGGACTGATGGGGTAGTATATTTTAAAATGTTTAAAATGTTTTTATATTTTTATGTATATTTGTTGGTTGTTGTGAGCTGCCCTGAGTCCTTGGAGATAGGGCGGCACACAAATTTTAAAAATAAATAAATAAATAAATAAATAAAAAGAAATGTGACTAAGAAAATACCTTCAGCTTAAGGTGGACATTGGAAACACTGCACACCGATAAAGCAAAAATGATTTTCATACATATTTAAAGCTCTGGATTTATTACACAGAGAAACACATACACATAGGCAGAAAATATTGAGTCATTGGAAAAGGAACAAGGGACCAGAGGAAGCTGACAGGGTAAAGAATGGAATCTGCTGGTGGTGAATAGAACATAATGGCAGAGGCTGACTGAAAGTCTTGCAATAATTGAATAGCTAGCTACAACAGAAAGCAGAGTGCAGAGAGGGTGGAGTAGAATATAATCGAACTGTTCTGTCTATATCTCAGTTATCCTTCTTTATATCTCTTTTTGGTTGTAGTTTTTTCTACTTTCTTTCTGAAAGAGGACTGAGCAAAAGAGACAGAATATATATATATAAATTAACCTTCAAAGAAAACCAGTCATTGTCCAGAGTGGTCATTTATGGTCATTTATAGGCTTTCACTGGGCTGCCATTAGGACATTGGAGAGATGCCCATTAGCTATCAACAGAGAAATCCAGTACAGCTACGATTGGCCCCAAGAGTATCCATGCCACTATTGCCAAAGTAAAAAATCCCTCAAGCCTCTCAAGTTGAACGAATGCCAATCTCTCACTGTGTCTCCTTTGATCTTCTAAACTGGCGGCGTGTAAAAAATGTGTGTTCCATTGATTTGATGCTTTCATTTTTAAAAAAACATTTACACATAAATAAAAGTTAAGATTCAAGATAGGATTTCTTTTTGTTACTACTATTGTTAGCTAAACACACCAGAAGTGCATTCCAATTTTGCATGATCTTACTCAAATATACTAAATCACTATTTAATTCACTGAATATCCATAGCCAAAATAATACCATCTCTACAGAAGCTGTAAAGGGGTGGGGGGCGGGGGGAGTTAATGGAAAAATAAATTTCAAAATACATCAATGAAGCTTGCACACTCTTAGTGGCTACATAATTTTATATTTTTGCTGGGAAGTGAATGAAGAAACAAATTCGGGCAATGGTCATGTGTTTATAACAGTTGCAGTGTCCCAGGGTCATGGCCTGTGTTTTAATCACATGATTGTAGGGATGCTGCAACAGTTATATGTGCAAAGACAGGTTGTGAACCATTTTTTTTAGTGCCATTGTAACTTTGAACAATCACTAAATGAACAGTTGTAAACTGAGGGCTACTTGCATTACATTCATATGTACTGCTCACATTTTGTTAAAATCTAACCATTCCCAACTATGGGGAAATATTTTTTCAATTCTTCTTACCTTCCCATCTTTGCCTAGTTGTCTTCCCCAATCTAGAATTGGACATACGGCCTAGGAATTAGGGAATTAGGAACTAGGAATTAGGTCCAAAATGTCTCAACAAACCAGGCTGCATTAAATCATTTAGTTTTACAGTCCGATATGCTCAAGGAGATAAAATATAACATGCTTTTGCAAAAATTATACTCCCTAATAGGCAAGTCTTGATAAACTAAATGCAGATGTTGCCATCTGGTGGTTGTCTGCTAAAAGGGCCTCTAGAAATTTATATATAGAAAATAAAATAAAAAGCCTTTGATCTTGAATGACCTAATAGTTTAGGAAAAACTTCATCTGCTATGACTGTCTCACTCTACCAGAAGTCATGAAGAGATTCTTGTCTGGAGTGCAATATATCACAACTGTGTAAAATAACCAAACTGAATAAGCCAAAAGTTTTTGAAGGTACACAGCAAGTTTCCTAACTATTTTATGCACTAATTATGATTTTAATGAATCTAATTTCTGGTACCCATGAGCTATTTTAATGGTTTAGTTTAATTTAACATCTTATTTAATTTGTTTCATTGTATAATTCACACTTAGGAATGCAACCTATTTTTGTAGATTTTGAAGTATTTGTAAGCCTCTCTTGAGACACACTTGCTTTGAAGCCTATGATTTATTAATTTCAGTAAATTTTTACCTAGTTGACTGTTGAGCTTAAATAGAGTAGAAAGGAAATGAGGGGGGGATTTGTATTAGAAACCTTATTTTGACCCAGAAACCATTCAGCAACACAGGCAAACAGGATTCTTACTATTAGGAAAAGGGAGAGAAAACATTCAAAATGTGCCCAGAATTTTAAAACTCTTGTTCTCCACAAAAAGCTCAGGTTTTGGATATCACTGGGAAACCACTAATGTGAACGCCAGAGATCTCGGCATAAGTGTGTCTAACCCCAGCTCTTCTCCAGCTGTTCTTTAGAAGAGCCATCTAATGTTAACACAGGAGGTTTCACATCCATAACACCTGTGCCTTGACCTCTGCTCCAGGAGGGGGGAGGAGGAGCCAGGAAGTGGAAATAAATGCCAGACAGATGTTCAGCATCAAATTATTTCTCTCTTGCAGAAATACTGACATTGTTATTCTTCTAGAGGTAATTCATTACTGAAGAATTGCAGCACTTGGAGGTTGCACTATGGGAGCCAGTTAAAAAAACTTCAGCCCCATCCCTCACCCCCAGAAGAACCTGAGAACTTGAGGGTCTGATCAAATGGGTCAAGGGCTTGAAGATGATTAAAGGAGTTTTCATGGCATGTAATTTATTGTCATATCAAATGGCCGTACCATATGGACTTATTGCCTTTGCATATTAGTTTACAGATTGCTTCAAACATCTCATGTGGAGTAAGCCCTGTCAAGGTGCTTTTATAAAGCTCCATATGTTACACATTTTTCACAAGTATAGCAGTAATTTTTCCAATCTCCTTGAATTGTGAACTTTTAATCAAGAATAAACCCATCTTCACCCCCAGACTTCCAAAAGAGCTTGACATTATAGCACCTTCTGTGCATCATGAGTTCCTTCAGTGATCTCTGTATATTTTTTGTATCTCACCTTTTACAAGGAAATGCGTAGGAAAGACTGAAACATACTAAGATATTATTCCAGGTGGTATAAGTTTCATCTAAGTGGGATCAAACCAGACTAAATTCTTTAGCGAAATAGCCTTGGAATTCCAGGGTATATTAATATTATGATACACTATATCTGCTGGGTTTAGAATTGGTTGTTGTATCAGATAACTGCAGTGAACAAGCTAACTATATTTTAGATAGGCACTATTTGTTTTCTGGCCAATAGTAACACTGGCTTCAAGGATGCTAAAAGGCTTATCTGGAATAAAAATAATAGAACTTCTGTTGCAGTAACTGGAAAAGCTATCCTTTCCTTGTGGCTGTTGTGAATTGCAGTGCAAGAACTGTAGATTGGCATGTAAATAATGCATTATTATTATATTACACTAAAGCAGTGGCCTCCAACCTTTTGGGCACCAGGTGTTATATATTTTATTTTATTTATTTTTTCATTTTTCATTTTAATTTATATGCTGCCCTTCTCCAGAGAGCGGCTTACAATGTGTTAAGCAATAGCCTTCATACTTTTGTATATTTATACAAAGTCAGCTTATTGCCCCCACAACC
>JANHZT010002327.1:89869-100883 GCA_032468215.1 Stegonotus admiraltiensis
TGTCTTTCTTTATTTCTTTCTTTCTTTCTTTCCTTCCTTCCTTCCTTCCTTCCTTCCTTCCTTCCTTCTTCCTTCCTCCCATCCATCCATCCATCCATTTCCTAAAGGTGCCAAATTACACTGCTGCAGATTTTTCTGTTTTTAAAGAGCGACCTTCTCTGATCCTGAAGGGCAGTAGCTTTAAAGAGAAAAAGCTGGAAAGAAGAGAACCCACCTTTTTATTATCGCTATTCACCCTTCCTCTATAAACATGCAACCAACTTATAGATCCCAACTTTCATACACACCTACAATAATCTAGAGCACGGGTGTCAAACTCGTTGCATCATGTTGCCATCACGTGATGTTTCATGTGGGTGTGGCTTGCGTGTGACACATCTGGCCCATGGGCCACTAGTTTGACACCCCGATCTAGAGGATACCATTTCATTCTTTGTGACATATATTTGAGCCTTTTCTATTCATAATTAAATGTACACCTTCAGTTCCCTCTATGCATCTCTCAACTGCACACTACAAAATCAGCACACTTTCAGTTATTTCTTTTATATTGATTTTTATTTAATTTCATTTGTTTATTTATGCTCTTTGCAATGTATTCAATTTTGATTCCATATTGCAATCTTTCGTATACCCTGGTTGTTACCATACTGCAGGGGTGAAATCTACTTACCTTCTTTACTGGTTCGGAAGCACATGTGCCGCCTGCGTGCACGTGTCACATGTGCAAGCAGAGCTTCTGTGCATGTGCAGAAGGTAAAAAACACCCGGGCGGGTGGGCAGAGCTTCGTTCCTCCATCACTACTGGATCGCTGAACCAATGGCCAAGATTGCTACTGGACTGGGCGATCCGGTCCAATCCGGGAGCATTTCACCCCTGCCATACTGTATACATTGACCTTGGGCACTTATTATGACTTTAGCCAATCAAGGCTTCCACATATAGTAATGCTTTTTCATTAGAGAGAGAAAGTATAGACTGTCTTATCAGTTTTACCAGCACCACATGTAGCATTCTCTGTTAATATTGAAAATGTTAATCAGTTTTGACACATTTTGGTCATTATGTGAAATGTTGATGCTCTTATCCCTCCAACCATTTGCAGTGAACTGACTCAGGATGCTTCTATGAAATCAGCTCAACTCATAACAAGCCCATTGGGATATTGTAACGTGATCTTGGAACAGAGTAACCAGCTATTCATAGGTCAACCTTTTTGCACTGCCAAGCAATATAAATAGAGACATAAACAAGATATTGCTGGCTGAACCCCTAGACTAGAAATGCATTATAAACGTTTTTCTTTGAATTGCCCTAAGGATCCTTGGGATTGCTAATTAAGTAACCTTTGGTTTAAGAATCAGGATACAAAATCTTGCATTCAAAATACTTGGCAAAGAAATTAACACACAGTACTTACTTTGATATATATGTACACAGGTTTTTTTTACCAGTTTTTTTTCCTGATAGAGTGAAAAATGTGGAAGGATTAAGTCCAATCCTCCAAATATTGTAGTAGAAGCAAGAATGTCTCTTTTTATTCTTGTTACTTAGCAGTGCCTGCGGATCAGCAAAGCAATTCACTTCAGTTTTTTTTCTTTTTTTTGTTGCATTTTTACAATTAAACAAATTTTACTCACATTTTATGCATGACTGCAACCATTTACATACCATAACATTCCAATTCAAATACATTCTATACATTTTTACTATACATTTTAATTCTACTTCTACTTTGTCTATTTCTTTTCCATTTTTCTGTTCTCAATCTAAGTCATACCACTTCTCCCATATTGAGTAGTATTCTGAATTTCACTACATTTTTCAAATGGTTCTCTGATTAGATAATTCTAATTATCTAATCAGGGAACCATTTATTTATTTCCAACCATTTATTTATTTCCAACCTGTTTCTGCATTTTCATTTCAAAAAAGCCAGTCAGTTCAGCTGTTTGCAGCAGCAGAGACAGAAAGGAGCTGAGCAAGCGATTAGATTTTTTCAGATTTCAACCTACATTGCCAGGTTGATAATACTAGGGATCAATGTGTCATTGGTAGTTTGGGCCATTAGCTGCTATCCCACCAGTGGATGAAGTAAAGGAAAAAGCAGGCAGAGGAGAAAAAGAAAAAGAGGAGAAAAAGAAGAGTGGAGTAGGCAAGCTGAATAGTCAACGGTAGCCTGAAGAGATCTCAGAAGCCTAGGTCCATTCTAGATATTAGGTTGTTATTGTGAGACCAAAATGATTGCCTGGATCCCTGGCTTTGTTTTACCCAGCACACAGAATTATTTAATGCAGAAAACCCAAACATATTTCTAGAAAGTATAAGCATATTGGCATTCTCCTTTTTGTTCAGTCATAACCCCACAGAATTTCAGAACTCTTCTTAAAATGGGTGTAGTAACTTTACCATTCCTGATCTTAAAAATTGGGTGTAATCCTTAATATTATTTACATAAAACTGACTTTCAAGTAAGTCTGTTTAGGAATTCAGCCTTAGCTAATATATGTTGCTGTAGGGGAATGGTTTAAAAGAAATAAACTAGCGGAATTTTGAAAGTCTAAAGGTCTGATTAGATAACCTTATGTTCTTTTTTGAACTCAGGGAGGACAAACAGAGTGACAGTCACAGGTGTGTTTTCCATGCTGCCTGAAGCTCAAATCAAATAAATCCCTTTCCTGTTCTTCATAGCAGACTGGGGGTGGGGGGTGGGGAGAAATAATAGAGGGATCAGATATTCTGGTATTGAGAAAAGCACATACATAATCAGCATGATCTGTCCAAAGCACATCTTCCACCCTCCAATTCTAGTTTGGGCTAGTCACATAACAATTGTGAACAAAGAAATATGTGGACTTTTATTAAGCTTCAGCCATTTCCAGCATCTGCTGTTGTCCTGATGGGCAAGACAAGTAGCAAGGCCAGAATTGCCTCGTGCCCATTAAACACTTTGCAGGTTAGTGATAAAATTGTGTGTATCAACCTTTCCTTGCAAGGAGACTTGCTTGGGGAAATGGGGTGGGAAAAATAAAAATGATGCGAAAGTATGAAAACAGATAACATCTAGATAAACTGACTCAGCCTGAACTTATTAAAAATCAGGTGTCGTGACTGATGTTGTGTTCACTCCAAAATCATCTCCACCCTCCCCACAGCCTTTGATTACTTCTTTCTGTACTTTTGCCCTCCTTTTTGTCATTATTATTATTCACGGTAGTAAAAGATAAATTTTAGCACCCTCTTATTGGTGCTATTGGAAAATCTGGAGAAAGAATTTAAAAAGTGAATAATTGATATAGCACTTAATCAAGGGGCACTTTCTTAGCTCCATGCACTAGTGCAGGGATATGGAATATTTTGATAGAGCCCCAGTAGATAGGGTGATAATGCAAGTGGAGAGGGTTATGACTTTTGTGTTTGTTATCCTGAAGAGTGAAGAGTTTTGATAGGATCCCTCATTCTTTTTAAAATATTCAATTCCTATTATTGGGTTTACACCATTAGTGTACAGCAGTGTATTTCCTGCCTCAAACTAACAGAAGACTGCCCACCATCCTCAGTTGTCATAAACAAAGCAGGCTATAGGAAGAGACGGAAATATATGCTAGGTGCTGCAGATTCCCCACTTTTGCATTACTAGAATTAATCAAGGGCAGGTGTGTTACTGCTGAAGCCTGTCCCTGCCAAACATCAATATCATATCACAGTGCTATGAAATGATGTTGCCTCCATCAGAAGAAAAGAAAAATCTTGCAAATTATTGCCGATCACCATGACTCTGGCTAAATATAGACTGCCTGGAATAAATCAGAGTTATTTACTCATACGTCTTTTTAAAGAAGATGAAATCTTGCTGATTACTGATTTGACAGAGAAAATGTGTTGGGGGGAGGTACTATGGTAAAATTTTTTGGGTAAGATTAAAAGAAATAAGATATCATTGTGGGAATTCATCAGAAGTTACCTTTCCAGGCAGGATATTTGGACAAGATTTTTCTAAAGCAGTTCCCAAGATCCCAAAAGGACAAGATATAGTGGTAATGAAGACTTCATTTATTCCTTTAGCAGCTGCAAAAGAAAGTCAGCTAACAGTGGGAAGCCACATGGATTTCTGATTTGTTTTGGTAGCAGTTTTATTTTTAAAAAAAGTTGAGATAAGAATAGGACTTTGTTATTCTGAATTCATCACGATTTATAGAAGGGGATTAACTGATGGACTGAAGGGATCTTGATAATAAGTGATCAAATCATAGTCAAAACAATTAGAGAAAGTCATTAAAAGAAGGATTTCCCTGAATTTAGAAAGAACAGATTTTAAAGAATTCAAGCAAAAAATGGGCATATTGAAATTCTAAAGGATAATTGCCAATCATGTATAAGAGCTATTGAAAGCATGGTAGAAATTATCTTGTATAGATCAATACCGAGATCACTAGCAAAGTAAAGCCTGTATGGATAAATAGCAAACTCCCTGAGAAGATGAGGAGTAAAAAGAAAATGTATAGAAAATGGAGGCAGGAGTTAATAAATAAGGAGATGTACAAACAGATATATTTATAGTTTGTAAAGATTGAGTCAGGAAGGTGAAATCTCAGGTGAGATGAGGGTCATGAGAAATTTAAAGTAGAAAAGAGTGTGAGACTATGTCTGAAATTAAAACCAAAGAGTAAAGAAAGATGTTGGTTTGAGGAAAAAGAGAAATACAATTCAGGAATGATAGTGGCATAGCTAGAGCTTATGCTTCTACATTAAATAAATGTAGGTCTTCAAGACTAAATAAATTCCAGGGCATAGAAACTCAGGCCAAAGTGATTTCAGAATCACTGACAGTAATATTTGAAAACTCCTGGAGAACTGGAGAAATGCCAGTACATCTGAGAAAAGTGAACATGGCCCAATGTTCAGAGAGAGAAGGAGAGAGAAAGAGGTCCAAAAACTCAGAGATCTATTAATTTAACATCCATCCTGAAACAGGTACTAAAATAGATAGTCAAGTACAGGGTCTACGAATATTTAATACTATTTCTAAAAATCACAACAGGTTTGCAAAAACCAAGAATCAGACTATCCTTTTTTTTTCTTTTTATGATAAGTTTGGAAGACCAAGACAAAGCTATATTGTATATATTATGATATATTCAGTATTATCTTAATTTTGGTGAAGCTTTTTACAAGATTTCTCATGATATATTTGTAGACAAGGTAGATAAATAGGGGCTAGATGGTACTGTAAGGTGAGAAATTTGCAATTGGCACTTCATTGTCCTGGAGGAAAATATAGACTTGGGTCACCCAGAGCTCCCTCCTCAGCCCATTCATATTCAGCTGCTTTATAAATGACCTAACCTAAAGGAACACTTCCCAAATTTGCAGAAGACAGGCTAGAAGGTTTGATATTCTATTGACAAAATCAAGTCAGAATATGCTCAAGAAGCTTGAACACTGTCCCAAATCCAACAGGATGAGCTTAATTTGTGACATGTGTTAAGAGTGGAAACAAAACATACAGAAATATAAATATGTGGCATCTGCATTGCAATAAGTTTTCAGGAGTACTAGTGACCACCATCTAAACATGAGCAACCATGATATAGCAGCCAGAAAGATCAATGTAATCTTGAAATGCATTAATAGAAGAAATATATCTATGGAGTTACAGGTACATGTTGATTCTCAATCATCCAGGTCACGGTTATCTCAAAGGTGCGTTCCAAAAAGCAACTGGACTTTCTTATTTTTTTTTCTTGGAAATGTTTTGCTTCTTATCCAAGAAGCTTCTTCAGCTCTGGCTGAATGGTGGGAAGGGAAGGATTTATATTCTTTGCAGTGGTCTGGTTGTTAGCACTCTGAAGATTGGTCAGAGTGCTTAACTGCAAAGACTGCAGATGATTGCAAAGAACATAAATCTTTCCATTCCCCACCATTCAGTTAGAGCTGAAGAAGCTTCTTGGACGAGAAGCAAAACGTTTTCAAGAAAAGCCTAAGAAAGTCCAGTTTGAAAAGTACCTTTGGGATATATCCCTGGAGATAATCATTCCATTGTGATTCTCCACTGGTTAAATGGCACTTAGAATATCATGCCCAGTTCTAGACATTATACCTTAGAACTGACATGGAGAATCTGGAGTTGTTTCACAGGAGAACTATCAGAATAATAATGGGTCTGTATACTAAGACCCATGAGGACAAATTAAAAGAATTAGCATGTCTAACTTGCAAAGAGGGACAATATGATAGAAGCCTACAGTATCAGTAGCACTTGGACTTATATACTGCTTTACAGTGCTTTACAGCGGTTTACAGAATGAGAATATTGCCCCAACAATTTAGGTCCTTATTTTACCCACCTCGGAAGGCTGGAAGGCTGAGTCAACCTTGAGCCTGGTGAGAATCAAACTGCCAAATTGCAGTCAGCCAGCAGTCAGCAGAAATAGTCCGCAGTACTGCACTCTAACTACTGTGCCACTGCGGCTCATGTAAGTATCACATGTAAGAGAAAATAAAAGTTTGTGAAATTGGAAAGAAGAACTTAAAATTAAAGAAACATTTAGGCTCAATATTAGGAAAAAAATTCTTCATGGCAACAAATGATAATTGGTGAAACAATTTGTCTAGATAGAAGAGTGATGATTCTATGTTGAAATAGGGTCACTGCTTAGAATGGTTTACAATCTTGCACTGATTTATACAGTGAAAGATGGGGAAGTTCACATCCACTCTTGGCTGTTTTTGTAACTAAGTAAGTACAGGAACTTCATATTCTACCTGCAATATTTTTTTTTCTGAACCTTTCTCTTCTGGGGAAAAAAAACTTATTCAGAAAATTTAATTAGAACCAGCAGAGGAAAAAATGGAGTAGAATTTCTCCTCCTAGTACTAATGCCTGGCTCTAACTGGCAAAATAATATAGACATGGAATTTACTTTTCCCCATCTAGTAAAGGGGATGAATAGGTTATTTAAAAATTGAAAATGAATTAAAATATAAACTTTATCTCCAGGAGATAGCTGAGCACTTTTCAGTTTATCTAAACATTTTAAATCCACGTAGCTCGCTATTGTCAAGTTTTGCTTAAACATCTGTTCCATGTTCCTGTTTTTTCTATTTTATCATAATATTGAGTGTCATTTTGTGCTTGCAAAACAGCACTAAATTACTTAAGACAAACTTTAAATGTCATAACTATGTTTTCATTAACTATGGTGATCAGAATCTGTTTAAATAGAGAATATATCTTTAGTTTGTTTTACTGTGTTCATCCTTTTTCTCTTTTTTAAAAATCTTTTTAGGTTTAGTAATTGTTGAAATAACTAATAGAACATGTATTCTTATTGGACATTCCAATTCAAACAAACATGTTGATTATAATTCCTGAATTAGCCATTATTCTGGCCAGTTTGGACACTTATTTTACAAGTAAGATTACAAGTAATCTATGGAATAATATGCAACAAAAAAAGATAAACATATTGCAAAACATTAATGATATCCAGCAAGATCAGTTCTGTTGTGGATTCATTTTGAAAAAGTATTCTGATTTGGAGGACTGCTTATGTGCAACTTTTAATTAAAAAACAGGACTTGAAAAAGTGCTAATTTATCATGATATGTTATTTTGAAACCTTTTCTTCACTTAATACTTAACAAAAATGCTCTAATAAGTTAGAAGTTCATGCTTGTGGAACACAATTTTTTGGATACTCCTACTGAGTGCAGAGACATTTACTGCCCTGTAACAATGCAATCGTTTATAGGATTGTAGGTTACAGTGCAATTGATGGATTATACAGTTTTATAAGTGAGTACAGGCTTACAATCTAAGTATGCTTTGAATGATAGGTTTAACTGGGCTAGATACGAACATTAATATCTCATAGCAAGTCGATGCTATTTTAGTCTGCAGGTGTAAGTATGCAGGGATCACATGTTTGATTGCTTTCTTCATGACACACTCTTGAAGGCAAGCTACAGATGGGCAACATTTAGCTACAGAGCTACACACAACCGCAAAGCCCTTTCCTTTCTGCACACAACTGCAAAACATTGTCTAGTGTTTTCCATTACTTAGAAGCAGAAGCAATAGTATAAACCCTAAACTCAATATAATTTTATAAACAAAAATGTGCAAATATTCAGGCAAAAAACCCCACTTTTTTGTGCTATCTTTCTCCTTTCTAAAATATTAAGTTAATTTAGAGGACAATTAAGGCAATTGTCCTCTAAAACATTGCCCATCCCTTAAAATAATATAGAAAAGCCACATCTCATAAAGACCTCACAGGTAATAGTAATTTTCACATAATGGTGGTGAAGTTTATTTCTTGTATAATGATATTTTTATTCAGAATAAAAATAGAATCTAACTTTCGTTTTCTTCTTTGGATAGGTTGCCATCTCTCTGTATGGCAAGAAACATTATCTTTCCTGATACTGACAATATGAAAAAAACATTCCTCATCAGAATTGCTGTGCATAATAAAGAAGGTGCTGTACACAGGAAAAAGTGTGTGCGTGTGATTGGGTTGGTGACTCATTCGCTTGTGCACCAGCTCAGTCTTGTATTGAAGGCATAAATATTAATATCAAAGTGTTATTACCACAATGAACTGCAATACGAGCAGAAGTAACAAATAAATAACTTTCTTTTTTTGAGGTTGTCAAATGTCTTTTGATGTGTTTATATCGCAAAATGCAAATTGTAAGATATTATTTTGAGAGCATACCAAGGACATCCTCACCAAATGGTTACCAGGTCATGTGTGATCAATTGCTAAATATCATTTAGTGTCTGGTTAGTATAGAGGTTAATGTTGGATTTGAATTAGGAAAAGCAAAGTTAAGGCCCATTCAGTCATGGAACTTATTTTGTAGCTTTAGACCAGTCACATTTAGGGACATCACCTTTAGAATTGAAATGGGAGTAGCATTAGAAATTGCTACTATAATGTAGAAGAAGCTGAGGTTTTCTGATAGAAAAGCAGTTATTTCTCTGCCTCCCATACTTCCCCCCCACTTTTTAAAAAATTACATCTAGTGAACTAGAGAAAAGCAGGGAACAAAATTGCGATTACAGGACTGTAATCTAAACAATCAGGTTTACCTAGATTTCCTATTTCGTTGGGTTAATACATCATACTAAGATTAAAAAAACTAGTTTAGTTTTGGTTTAGTAGAGTTGTGACTCCAATTTTGTAATTTGTAATTAATGTAATGTGAACCAATCAGTTGTAGAATTCAATGAACCATGATAATAATGGTTTGCTCAGTTATCCCAAAGGTGCTTTTTCTTGTTTTTTCTTTGAAGACCTTTTGCTTCTCATCCAAGAATCTTCTTCAGCTCTGACAGGATAGTGGGGAATGGAAGGATTTATATTCCTTGCAGACAGCTGGTCATTTGCATCCTTTTAGAGGGTTGTTGAAGCACTTTGAGGTTCAAATGCTCCAAGTGCTTCAATGACCCCCGCAAAGGATTCAAATGACCAGCTGTCTGCAAGGAATATAAATCCTCCATTCCCCACTATCCTGTCAGAGCTGAAGAAGCTTCTTGGATGAGAAGTGAAAAGTCTTTTTTTTAAAAAAAAACCAAGGAAGTCCAGTTGCCTCTTGAAAAACCACCTTTGGGACAACCATGACCTGGATGTCTGAGAATCTTTACAGACTTTTGCTCAGTTATGTTAACCCAGGCATTATATTTGAGTATGCAGTTTCAACAGTCTCTATAGCTAGTAATAAATATTTATCCTACTAGGATGTACTGTTGATTGCCCAGTATGTATGTTTGGAGTACTGTTTGCATCTTGTCTTAGTTGAGACAATTTCAAGGTACATATAAAGAAGACAGCTGCCTGGACAGTATGCTGAGGAAGCAAACAAGGGAAAAAAACAGAGAAGTTTTGCATGCAGATTTGACAGAGGAAGTGGATTTGCGAGATGCCAATCAACTTCAAGCACTGTAGAGTACAAAAGAAGCTATATAGCAATCTGCAAGCTGTGTACATTGTCTTTCTGTCCAAGCATAATCTACTGGAAGCACAACTTTGTGTCATTACTGGAGAATCATAGAAAAGACTTAAGGAGAGAGACCTATGAGAACATCTAGGAAAGATAGAAAGTTCCTAGGCAAGATAAGTTCTTTAGGATGATACCTTCAGGAAAGGAATGTGAATGTCAGAGAATACAAAGAGGAAGAAAGTGTGAATGCATGATATTCCCCATGTAATATGTGGGAATGACCTTGGGAGACAAGAGTGAAGAAACATAGCCAGGGAAATGGCCAGAGAAGAGGCAGCTTAGCCCACAGAAAGAACATGGGCATGGCAAATGTCTCATAAGGGACTCTCCCTAGTTTCTTGAGTGATAAAGGTGATCAGGGAAAATGTACTTTGAGACTTGCAAGGTTCTGTTAATGAAACCTTACAATAAAGTAGAATTAGTTCATCTTGATAGAAGAAGAAATATTGCATAGGCATCAATGATACTTGATGGGATCACATTCATGATTGGAAAATAGTCCGTGAACACTACAATTTATTCAAAAGAAACAGATTCATAAGACAGAATTGGAGCACTGTAGTATTTATAAAGAAAACGTATGCCTGCACAGAAATTTAGGAAACAGTACAAAGAAATCCAGTTGAAAGCATTTACAAAGGATAGAAGGAGAAACCAAAGTGATATTGCTGTGGAAATTTATAGAGCATCTTGACAGGGAAAATATATAGAGGAAGGTTTTCTGTACCCAAGGACCAAACTTTCTAAGAGACACAACAGTAACAATGGGAGATTTCAATTTCTCTAACATCTTCTCTAAATCTAACTTTTACAAGAATCAGAGGACTAAAAAATTCCTATTCTCTCTTGCTGACAACTTGATGTATCAGAAAGTGGAAGAAAGAATAAAAGAATATGCTATCTTGGATCTGATCCTTACCAGCAGGAAGGAGCTCTGGTGGCTCAACAGACTGGAAGTCTGTTATTAACATCTGCTGCTTGCAATTACTGCAAGTTCGAGTC
>JANHZT010002327.1:110546-122471 GCA_032468215.1 Stegonotus admiraltiensis
TCCCTCCCTATTGGCTGTGTATTATGTTTTGACACTTTCTGTATGCTGGAAAAAAATGTTGTCTTAGGAGCCTGATCATCTTGCAGCTTTGTGAGATATTATCCTTGCTTTTTTTCTGTTTTAATCTACACTTTGGAAACCAATATGGTATACATAAACTAAGAGGGAAAAACAGTAATATTGCTGAACATGTATGCTATGTCTACAAAGGATTTTCATTGTGTTTGTATCTTTCTTGTAAAGTGTACTTTTTTTACATGCTTATTATTTTAGAAGTATTGATAATTGATACACATGCATTTTACAATAAGTTTTTTGAACAAATTTCTTTACTTGGTGAAATATTACAGAGATATATTTAAAGATGAGAATAAGTAAGGGACCTTTCTTTTTCATTTACCATTTTCTTCTAGAAAAAAATTCTGAAAATTAATCTGTATCAGCATGTGTAAAGTGCTGTAAATATTGTACAAAATTCCTTTATCCTTAACCTTATGATGTTGTCTTGTTTTAAATCCCCTTTAGGAACTTTAATCAGCAGTACAATATAATCTTAAAACAATTTTTTAAAACATGGGACCTGTGTACCAACTTGTTTGTTTCAGGATTAACAAATCTTTGGAATTGGCAGCCTATTTGCCTCCAGGAAGACAATGTGCTGTACAGGAAAAGGATTACTCATGTTATGTTGCAAAATTATATTAAAAGAGACAAATACCTGCCGTTGCTTTTTTTAAGGTGAAAAGCTAAACATACACTTAAACAGAGCTCAACTCCTGATGACTCTACCTTAACAGATTACTTGGTAATTTGGGGAAGTGATTTGACATTGCCTTTTTTTATTGAGATGATTTTTCAGTGTTCCAGTGTTCCTCAGGCTTTCAAATGATTCCTTGATCCAAGTACTATCTGCTTGGTTTATGAGATCAGCCAAGTTAGATGCTGTTTTCTGATATTTTTCTTAATGCCTGTGATCAATATTTATTTCATTCACCTTTTTTGATTGTTGTCAGTGTGGGCTGAAGTATAAAATAACAACATACTTGCAATGCAAATGTTACCTTAACTACCAGTGGAGCAGTGTTAAAACTGAGATGTTCAATTTGTGTGTGTGAGTGTGTGTTGTACCTATGAAAGGAGTTTTAGAGATGAAGTTTTGGGGATTTTGATTTCTGTATATTCTAAAACATTGTATGCATATATTTTAAAGCATGATCTCTATGATGCTAACTTGCTAACTTTAAAACTACCTTTAAAAATCCTCTTCAACACAGCAGTGGTCTGTCAATTCATATTTGAATTGAGAGAATCTAAGTAGAGTCCATGTATGATGTGCTATTTGAACTGTCCAAAGCTTAATAATTTCATATCCTGTCCACTTATGGTGGATGATAACACAGCGTATCTATCCAATGTGGCTCATTTAAAATTAAAAATTTTCTACTGATGGAGGTAAATTTATATTATTGGCATATCCACTGAGTCTTGCTTAGATTAACAGTGAAGAAAAACCAGGTCCACAAACACTAAGGTACTAAGGTACTAAGACTTAAAATTTTATTGTAATTCCTTGGAATGTTAAGTATTTCCAGCCATTACGACTTGGATTATGAAAGTTTTGTAGAATGCTTTATATTCTTTCTGTGTAAGTCATAAAAATGCATTGCTATCTCTCTTCTCCCTCTTTTTCTACATGCTTCATTCCAGCTTCTTTAGACAACCATAATCCTATGTTATTTTATTGTAATAACATTAGAGATCCTAGAACCTAATTCATGATGAAATCTCTGCACTATTTTAGAAGAGCTTCATGGAAGTCTTCATGGAATTCTTGTTTTTTGTATTTTGGGGATTAAATTAATATATACATTCAGTAAATAATTTTAAAATGCTTAAGGAGATTTAATGTTCTTAGATTTCCCCCCTTTCCCTTGCTCAGTAGGCATTTCTACCACACTTGGAATACAAAGTGCCTTAGATACATTGCTGAAATTCTTTATACTTTAAGAATTAAAATTAGTAACAAAGCAGAGATATTTGTTGAAATGCATTCTTTGCTATTTAAACCCCTGAGCTGTTTGCTCAGAAATACTGAAAGTAGCAAAGAGATTGTAGAATCAATCTGGCTAAATTTGCAATTGTTTGTCTTTGACTTCTGAAAATTGATTTCCTCTTCCTGAGCTTGAGTGGTTTGCTGATTAAGAGCAGTGCACTGAGCAGAATAGGTATCAGTCGTTTGTGTTTTGCCCTTGTCCAAGTTTTAGCAGGCTATGCTATGAAATATCCTGGAAATTTTATAATCCTGTTATCCTATAATGTGCAATTGTACATGGAATGCCTGTTTGTCTAAAATCTGCAGATGAGACATCTGTAGGTCCCATTGTATGAAAACAAATGCTTTCTTGCTGTATATATTTCCTGTTTTCTGTATCTGATGCTGTTGGAACTAAAGTAAGCCTTCCTTCCCACGTGTATTGACTAATCTTTTAGAAATTGTTTAATCCTAAAATGTTTAAATGAAATACTAACTGCCATATGAGATAGGTAAAATAGAGACTGACTTCAATTATAAGCCTTATTTTTGATTTGGCATTTTGTTGAATTCTCAGTTAAGTTTCATTAATATGTCCATATTTCAAATTTTCCTTCATTTTTCCATACACTGTTTTCTGCCTTGCCAGACAACCAGTACTTGCTTAGGTTTTCCCCTTTTTATTGCAGCTTTAAAGCTTCCATTCTTTCACTTATTGCATTCTCATAAAAAGATGTGTATGTGCCAAGCTATTACAAGAATGTAATGACCATTCCATGTGTAAAGTAAGCCATCTGTGTAAACTAGGGGTGTCAAACTTGATTTCATTGAGGGCTACATCAGGGTTGTGTTTGACCTCAGGGGGCCAGGTGAGCATGGCCAGATAGATGTCACTCATGTCAGAGCACCTGTGATGGCCTGGGCAGGGCAGGGGGGGATCCATTGTCCTCCCGGGCTCCGTTTTTGGCTGCAATGGCCTCCTCCAGCCCACTGCCAGTGAAAACGGAGCGTGGGAGGGCCACACATGCCCCTCCCGAGCTCTGTTTTTGCTGGCAGAGGCACCATGGGCCGATCCTTCGCTGTTTCCAGGGCAGCCCTGCGAGCCAGATCTATGCACCCCACAGGCCGGATGTGGCCAATGGGCCTTGTGTTTGACACCCCTGGTGTAAACAGTCTCACTTTAGGCAACTATCATTAGTGACACATTTTAAAATATTTAAGGTTCATACAACAAGTTTCCTCATGTAATAAGTACAGCCCACTAACTCTTTCTTGAGGGCAAGAATGTATAAGATCACACTCTGCTCTAGGCACCGGAAATCAACTTCACCTGTGTTTTCCTGTCATATACCAAAAGCAAAGTTTTCTAATGTGGGTCAGATCAAGTGGTGCCAATTGTTGTTTCATTTCAATGTAAGCAAATACTTTACATCCAGTTGCATATTGTATACTATACAATAGCCCTTCCTCCAGTTACTATCTTCCATAGCCATTTCATCTTGGGGTGGTGGACTAGAGAACAGTGAACCTTTTTACATTGTTGTTGTTGTTATAACAACAGGTGCAGGGGTGGCATGAAGAAAGACCAGATTTGTTAGTTAATGTTTTTATATACAGGTTCACTGGAGCATTATGCATACTACATACTACACTACACCATTTTACACTGTAACAGTGAAATATAGACTTTAAAAATAATTAGTGAAATAGACAAGAATTTTGCCACCTTTCCATTCTAGTCCATATGATGGAGAAAATGCTAAACTTTGCTGTTTTCTTTCTCTCTCTTTAAAATTCAACTGGTGTTCCAGTGGATAAATCAGATGGGAAGATATCAGCTACAAGAGAGAAGCAACAGAAGAGGCTTAAAAAAATGGCAGTGTCCATGGAAAAGAAAACAGTTGGGAGCCTGTAAAATCCTGGGTCACCTGGTTAGAAACTAGTCAGTCCTGCATAGTCAGATATAAAACTAATCAGTCTGCATAGTGGGTGTCCTTGCGTCTGAAGATGCCAACCATAGTTGGTGGCAAAGGTCAGGAAATCTCTGCCTAGACCATGACCACTAAATCCTGAAGCCCAACGCTGCCCAACTAATACTGGCCATGAAGGCTTCCACAAAAATAAAATAATATTCTGATTTACATTTGGATATTTGACCCCTGAAAGGAAGGAGTTGCTGTAATAAATACCAAGTAATGTTAGAAAGTAAATTTAAAGGAAAGAGGCAAAAATTGCAATTGTAAATTCTGAGTATGGACCAAAGCAAAATTGACATAATGGTTAAGGCATTGGACTAGAAAGCAAGATATCATGAGTTCAAATCCCACATTAGCCATCAAAGGCAATTGGGTGACTTTGGGCCAACCCCAAAGTCACTCTCCCAGGTCAACCTATCTCACAGGGTTATTGTGGAGAAAATAGGAGGAAGGGTGTTAGATATGGTAAGTTTGCCATCTAGAATTATTCGTAAAAATAATAAAGAGATTAAAAAAAATAATGCAAATTTGCATTATGCTGACAAATGATAAGAATTCAGAATGAACTGTTTCATACATCTCTAGCTAAATCTAGTACAAATACAGTATGAACTTTCCCTTTACACAGGTACAAGCTTTTCAGGTAAATATAATTCAATATAGCAATGCATATAATTCAAAATCTCATTTGGGAATGATTCAAAAGAAATTAGTACCAATACATTTGTTTTGATACTAGGTGAAACCATAGATCTAGGACTTTTCTAAGTGTTTAAAACATATAGACTGTCAGGGTTCCAAGTAACACCCCCAACGAAAAAAGACTTCGAGGCTTGAAGTTCCTCAAAGTTCCATTTTATTAGAGATGTCATATTGGCACATCTGGGAAAACCCGGATCTGAAAGTTTCCAGGTTTTCCCCACCCAAAGGAAAATCCAAGTCCCTGCCCAGCACCCACATGTCCATCACATGGTCCAATCAAAGCACCGTCCCAACTGGAGATGCCTCCCAGATCCAGCCCTCCAGGTGCAAAATGTCCTTTACTCTCTAAGAAAGGAATGTTGTTATGACTATATATCAGCCTTGCTCCATACAATCCCCCCTCCCAGTTTCCCACAGTAGTAAATGTTGCAGGCCTGAAGATCCAATGCAAAAGATGACTTCCATGCCCGACATACACATGAGGGTGAAGGTTTGTTCTCCAAGCTTGTTGGTTGGTTTCTGAGCATTTCATTACTGGGCTAGGTAACATCTTTAGTGCAGTTTAGGGGATGTCAGAGTCAGTATTCTGTTTATGGGGACTTCATGTGGTTAGTAGGTCTTGTGACGGTGAGGTCATACCAGGTGACGGTCCCATCAGATGAGGGTCTTGGGTCAGATGTGGGTGTGTCAAAGGATGGTCTTGTGATGGGTCAGGTGTGAGTCACCAGTGACAATTTTGTGTTGGGTCTTGTGATGGGGTTACATCAGGTGATGGTCATTGGGAGGTTAAATGCTGGTTGGGGAGAGCTTGCGTGGGTTGGTTGAGGGGCGGTGCTGGCCATGCTACCACCTGCCACACTCTTGAGTTCATTGGAGCCTGACACTCCACAAGCAATTCCATCAACATTGACCTACAACCAGACTATGAACCCCTTAGAATTCAAATCAACTGTACAGCCAACCGGAGACAGCACCGACCCTCAACCAACTCAACAGAAGCCCCATCCCCAACCAGCATTTCATCTCCTAATGACCCTCACCTGATGTAACCTCCCCATCACAAGTCATCACAAAACACTCTCTGGTGACTCACACCTGACCCATAAGACCCTGACCTGATGGGACCCTCACCTGATATGACCTCACCACCACAAAACCTACTGATAGCATGAATCCCTTATAAACTGAAGAACACTGACATCCCCTAAACTCCACTGAAGATGTTACCTAGCCTGGTAATGAAACCCACAACCAACCCACAAGTGAATGAACCTTCACTCTCATTCTACACCCAAGCTACAGATAATTGCAAATATATACAGTACATGTATATAGATTAGAATATATGTTTAGACTTTGGCTGCAGAGCAAAATAAGTGTGTATGTGTGTCACAGTCAGTTTTGACTCTTGGATAGTGCTTGGACTAGCCCCTGCAGTTTTCTTGGCAAAATGGTCAGAAGTGGTTTGTCATGGCCTTCCTAGGGCTGAGAAAGAGTGATTGGACCTAGGTCAGCCACCTGTCTTCATTCCTAAAGCAGGACTACAACTCATGGTATCCCAATTTCTAGCTTGGTTTCAAGCTTTAATACTGCAAGTGTTACTCTACTTATAATCATAACTGAGCCCAGAATCATGGTCATAAGTCATGCTGGTCATTAAGTGGGTCATCATATGGCTGTACCTGATTTTACAACCTTTTCTGCAGCAGTCATTAAATGAACACAGCAGTCGTAAAATGAACACATGTTCCCATTGTCTACAATAGGCATTTTTGCCAGAAATCAGAAGTAAACACCAATTTCTGGCAAAAAACCATTATAAATCAGGGTCACACGGCCAGGGGACAGATAGCCATAAATGTGGGTTGGTTGCCAGACTCCTAAATGTGGAACTCTGAATCTAAGTTGTAAGTACCTTTTTTTTTTTCAGTCTGCCATAATTTTGAACGGTTGAAGACTATTTGAATACCAAACTGGCTCTCATAATAGAATATAAAATAAGTTTTCTTATTGATTACCCAGGTTTTTAATTACATTGGGCAAGAGGTAATAGAAGAATGGATCCCATCTTTATTACTTTTTCTGAGCTTCAAAACTTAATATATTTTCTGAGAAATTCCTCTGAAAATGTATTTTACTGCAAACATAAACTGCAGAGTTCTGTTTCTTTGATCCTTCCCCCATCAAACCTCAACACTGAAATAAAATTCTTAGGATACTCCATTTATACAGATACTTAGAAGCATTACTTGATTTATGCAAATCTCATACATATTTTAAGCTGTCAGATGATCTTTTGGTCTCTAGATGAAACTATTAGCAATATACAGAAAGTTGCAGAAGTGACGTAACTTCTGCAACTTTTTTGAACTCATCAAGTGACTATCCAGATGGCATGAATTTCTAGGCTAGATAAAATAAACTGTTTCATGAATAATGTACTGATTTATTGTAATCCAAAAAATTGAACCATCAACTCTTCAGAGTAAAATAAGCTTTTGGAGATTGAGTGGTATATTTTTAAAATAATTTGATTTTTTTTCCTGCTATGTACCGTATTTTTCGGAGTATAAGTTGCACTTTTTTCTCCCCTAAAAGAGGGTGGAAATGTTGGTGCGTCTTATACACCGAATACAGCCATTTTTGCCCTTCCGAAGCCCCGTCCCATTCGTCCCATTTTTGCAAAAACAGCGCGCGCAGATGGTTTGGGAGGCCTGCAGAGTGCTGCTGGGGGCTGGGGAGGGCAAAACCCTTTTTTTTCTTACTTACCTCTTTGAAATCTTGGTGCGTCTTATACACCGGTGTGTCTTATAGTCCGAAAAATATGGTATATTAATTGTAAATTTTGATTAGAGGGATAAATGAAAGTTTGGAATATATATTTAAGCATTTGATCTAGACATTTTCCCTGTGATTTTTTTTTTCCTGTTTCACTGTATTTGAATAGATAGGAATTGAGGTGGTCTTCATTTCATCCAGTTCTGCAGTACCACTACTTGTAAAAGTTTTTTTTTTTTACTTTTACAAGTATTTTTCAGAAGGTGCCTGATGCAGCATTCTTAAAGCAATATGAGATCTGGATGCTTTTAATCACTCAGTCTTCTTCTGGAATCAGAATGTGACACTCAATGTTTTTGGTGTTTCTGTCACATATCCCTCATATATTATTTAATGACAAAAGCTGTTTTAGCTTTATAACCTGTCAAATTGCAGGAATTATTAATACACCATTTAAGCAGCCAGTCATGGCGTCCTGTTTGAAAAGAATTCCAATTTGTCATCTGAAACAGAGTAAAAAAAATCAAAGCAAAACCGCAGTCGGGACAATATGATTAGAGCCCTGACCTTTTCTAGGAAAAGGGGAGAGTTTTGAAAATATAGGTGGGACTGCCATCCTTGCATTTTTAACTTTTTTCTGTGAATTTATTTTGTGTTTGACTTCCGTACTCCTAAATGTGCTCTTCAGTCATTTCATTTCTCTGTGAAACTATCAAGCTTTTACTGTTTGGGTCTTTAAGTTTAGAACTGAACTTCCCTTTATTCTCCATCAACTGCTGGTTTAGTACCATGTTTCCTTACACACAAACATCCAGGAAGCATTTAAAGGAAGCCATCATTATTATAGGGCCGCGATGGCAAACCTATGGTACGCGTGCCAGAAGTGGCACATGGAGCCATCTCTCTTGGCACGCCAGCCATCACCCGTTGCTCTTCCAGGTTCCGGCACCTGGTCTTCTCACGCGTGGATGCACCGGAAACTGGAAGAGCAGCTTCATGGTGTGCTTTCGTGTGCCGGCCACCTGGTCTTCACTTGTGCATCTGTGCCAGAAACCGCAAGACCAGCGCACATGTGCACACCGGAAACCAGAAGCTCAGCTTCCCGGCATGCACATGCACTCCGGGAAACTGCCCTTCCAGTTTCTGGTGGTCCCTCCACCCTGCACGCTCCTGTTTCGGCACTTGGTGTCAAAAAAGTTCACCAACACTGTTATAGGGCTTCTCCATTCATGTTGCTAAATCATCAAAATAATGCAGCTGCAACTTCCAGGAGCATTTGTCTGATTTTTCAGATATACTCTTTCTCTTTTTGCTAACCACACTAATCCTCAGTGGGGAGAAATCCAGAGCTCAGGGCCTTTGCTAAATGATTCTAGTAGCTATTGTGAGCAAATGTACAGATTGGATGATCATATCAGCAAGATTTACATTGACAAAAATAAGGACATTCCCAAAGTTATTACACAGAAAGTCTTCATAGCTATGAGCTGCTATTTGCTTTTCTTGGAAAGTATTTTGCTTTATTAATGTACAATATTGTGAAGACTAGGAAAAGCTGATAATCTGGAAAAGCTCTTGCTACAATGTTTGGGAGGTGGGATATTTTCTTGATTGCCATCACAAAATCACTTTTTAAAAAAGTGAGATCATTAATTAACTTTTTATTAGCAATTAAAATAACCATGGAGAATTGGCTGACGTCATCTCCAAAACAACGTGATACTTTCTGTCTTGTACGACAAAATGGAAATTAGGAAATTTCTAAATTATTTACATGTTCTTTATTTGAAAATTTTAAACTTAAAAAAAATCCATTTTCAAGAAAGTGCCTAAAATGTATCAAATATTCCAAAAAGTAGAAACTTCCCAACTTGTTCATAAAATGTACCATTAATTGGCAAATTGCTGTCTTTTCAGTCAGACCTGAATCATTGACACTGCAGTAGTCCTTGACTTACAACAGTTCATTTAGTGACCCTTCAAAGTTAAAACAGGATTGAAAAAAGTGACTTGTGACCATTTTTCACAGTTACAACCTTTGTGGTATTCCCTTGATCATTTGATGAAAATTCAGATGCTTGGAAAACT
This sequence comes from Stegonotus admiraltiensis, assembly GCA_032468215.1. Classification (NCBI taxonomy): domain Eukaryota; kingdom Metazoa; phylum Chordata; class Lepidosauria; order Squamata; family Colubridae; genus Stegonotus; species Stegonotus admiraltiensis. Next base: position 120,123 of record JANHZT010002327.1, read on the forward strand.
AACTCGTACTTACGATGGTTGCAGCATCCCAGGGTCTCGTGATTCCCTTTTGCGACCTTCTGACATGCAAAGTCAATAGGGAAGCCAGATTCACTTAACCGCCGGGTTACTAACTTAACAACTGCAGTGATTCACTTAACAACTGTGCCAAGAAAGACTGTAAAATGGGGCAAAATTCACTTAAAAATGCCTCACTTTACAACAGAAATTTTGGGCTAAATTGTGATCGTAAGTCGAGGACTACCTGCAGTTGCATATGACTTTCTAGGATTCCTGCCAAGATACTTTCAATATGTACCTGGAGAAAATGATGTGATTAGGATCTATTTTGGTGAAACAGATGTAAGACTAATAGCTTTGAACATTGCAGATATTTCTCAGCGTTTTCCCCTTTTTTGTACATAAAACTGAAAGGTATTTTTTTCAGTTGAGTAAGAGATAAATACAGTGAAAGCTTGACATGCAGTTTGTGAGTTTATGATGCGAAACATATATGAACTAGGCAACCAATTTATAAAAGAGCTGTCTGCTCTTTGCACTTGTGATGATAATCTTTTCTGCTGTATTCATGGATGATGGTATATAACAAATGCCCTGTATAAAGGAGCCTTGATGCCACTGATTTGAATTAGTAGTGCTATGATTACAAAATAGCGGTATTTGCCCAAACAAGTCTTGGCCTTGAATTGCTTTAAACCCTTTTTTTTTTGGGTAAATGCCTCCAGGTATGCTGTAATTCAAAAGTTCCCCCTGCAGGTGTATCCTGTTTGATTTAAAAAGCTAAAATCAAATAGTTTAACTGAATAATCCACAATCATGTGGTTATTCAAAACTGTAAAAAAGCAATGACTCAGAAGTATTACTTAATGGTTTGAAAACACTTACTGAACCTACATGTAACCTGAGCATGTCATACAAGAAGATGATTTTTTTTAAAAATTCAGAAGTCCAGAAATTATTCAGTAATTTGAATTCAAATCTTACAACACTTTAGGAAAAAATATTTTTGGAAGGAATATTAAATGTGTTTGAATGAATGTATATATGCTATGTGTAAATGTTTATGTGTGTGGAAGCTCGGAATACAATGATTCCTTTTTAATATATACATTTAAACAAAAGTTTTAAAACGACAATAAAAACTAATACAAAATAATGCAAAATAAATACTAAAGAGAGAAAGGGAAAAAATGAAGTGAAGAAAGAAACGATTAAAATAGAAGCTTCTGATTTCTTTTGCAATGAATACAAATAGATTTACAAAGTTACCTCTTACTCTGATTTTTTTTAAAGATCAGTTTCTTTAATGAACTAGTTTTTCCTTCAGTCACCAGAGCACAAGTACATTTTTTTCTGCTTCATGCAAAAGGTCTATAAGGGGTTTGCAGTCAATCATACATGGATGTATTGTGTGTTCTCTGATCAAATAAATTTAATTTAACCATCTCATCAAGTGAGAACTTTGTATTTAGAATGAGAAATCTGATTAGATTCTTCAGCAGCATGTAGGGCAAATGGCCAAGGAGTTCTTTTGGAAAAACATGATCCCCAAAATTAATCCAGACCTAAGCTATGATCAACATGTTCAATTCTTTGAATGCTAATAGGTCCATTTTAAGATTCTATATCCTCAGCCTCCTTTTTATCTATCGCAATATATTTTGGGTCTTGTGGATAGTGTATTGAAATTAAATGTAAGCAATACAGGTTTAGATGTTTTCTGCTAAATTAGATGATTTAAATACATTTTTGTCTATTGTGAATCATTAATCTGATTATTCTTGAAGGAACATGTCTGACCATAAAGGAAATGGCTTTAACATGCTTAAATCTCTTATATTTAGCCAGATCATTGGCCCACCTTATTCAGTACTGTCTAGAATGTGTAAACTTCACTGACTAGCAAATCTTGTCCCACTGTTCCCACTGAAACCGCACAAATCGTATTTGTCAAACATGTATCATATTCAATGGGCCTGTAGTTTGTATCTTAATACAACTGTTCTTCAGTTTCTTGGTATAGAGCTTACAGTTTTCTGTCCTTGACTCTCAATAGTCATTTTTTAAAAACTGTGTGAAGAGCTACTGTAGATAAAACCATACCAAAACACAATTATAAAATAAACTTTACAGTCACTATACATATATCTCTATAGATAATATTACATTCTATTTAATGTTCAAAATTTTAGTGATTTCACTGTGTTAAATACCAGATCTTCCTGGTTTCTGCTTCCTGAATGTACAATTGCATATCAATATTCATATACAGTATATTCAGACCCCTTCACTTTCATTAATTTTGTTATGCTGCAGCCTGATTTTACAGTTGCTGAAATTAATTTTTTT
>JANHZT010002327.1:129073-143082 GCA_032468215.1 Stegonotus admiraltiensis
CCGCGCATGTGCGCATGCTCCCCCGCACTCCCCCCCTGTTGGCACGCGATGGCACAGTGGGCCCATTTTTCACTCTCCGCAGGCTCCAGAGGCTTTCTAGGAGCCTGGGGAGGGCAAAAATGGCCTTCCTCAACACCCCCCGGAGGCCCTCCGGAGGCTGGAAACAGCCCATTTCCCAACTTCCAGTGGGCACAGAAGGCCTGAAAATAAGCTGACCAGCGGGCACATGTGTGCTGGAGCTGAGCTAGGGCAACGCTTGTGTGCCCTCAGATATGGGTCCACGTGCCACCTGTGGCACCCGTGCCATAGGTTCGCCATCACAGCTCTATTTGGTTTTTTTTGGTAATCAGTGGTAATCAATGAAAATTGCTAAGTGAGTTATGCCCCATTTTATGACTTTTCTTGCCACATTTGTTAAGTGAATCACTGCAGTTGTTAAAATAGTAATACACTTGTTAAGTGAATCTGGCTTCCCCATTAACTTTGCTTATCAGAAGTTTGCAAAAGGGGATCACATGACCCTAGGATACTGCGTCTGTCATAAATATGAGTCTGTTCCCAAGCATCCAGATTTTATTCCTGTGACCGTGGGAATGCTACAACTAATAAATGTGAAAAATGGTCAAGAGTCACTTTTTTCAGTGCTGTTGTAACTTAGAACAGGCACTAAACGAACTGTTGTAAATCAAGGACTACCTGTATATAGGAGGGTCCATTTAGGAAAAATCATGTTTGCAACCACATGAGTAACACTTGATCTCAAGTTCTCCATTTGATCAATAGTTTTGTTAGGCTAAAATAAAATCATAAAATAAATAAATGCTTTGGGGATTTCCAGAACATTCCATCATGAGCAATTTGCCTTGTGATGATAATAAGAAACCTGGATCAAACATTCAAGAAAGAAGTCTTTAGAAGAACCTTGAGAAGAACACTGTCTTTTGGATCCCTTTCCATACTGAAGTGATACATACTTAATATAGGAGGTTTTTTGCCTCTTCTTTTTTCTCCATATAAAAGTATCCTGATTTGAGAAATTGTGAAGAAATAAAAGCCAAACAAATATGGTTTTTGCTAATCCTCTTGTCTATGCAAATAGATAGTGTATGCCATAGTGAAAGGAAATTCGATATTTAATGGTATGAAATGTGCAGGGGACATAACAGCCTCAGTATATCAAATATTTTTTGCTATTTTCTCCCAATTTATCAAATTCAAAAATATGTATTCATTTTAAAAACTTTCTGGATCCAAATAAATAGCTGTGCAAGTTGAATGTGAAACTCTCCCATTATTGCTCTTTGCAAATAATTTTCAATATAGCTAGTAATAGAGATTAGGGAATTCTAGTAATTCTCCAATCTAGTAATATAGTTTTATATGCAAGCTACTGTAACTTTAAGCAAATTAAATAAAGCATAATAAAAAGAATATTACTTTAGAAATAAAGTTGTTGAAGCTGGGTTTCATATTTCTTAACTATCAAAGATGCTTTTAAATTTGTTTTTGTGAACAATTGGTAACAATGCTATTCATCTTTCTGTACCAGTAACAATACTATTTATCCATAACTAAATAATACTTTGTACAAAATCCTGTAAACAGCATATGGTTGTCCTTTTAGGAGCCATAATTGTTTCCCTCTAAAGAAACTAAATTTAGATTAGCAACTGTGTCTAAGTATCAATAGAACAATGTTTTGGTTTAACTTAGAGTATAATGTTGAAAACTGATGAAAACCCCATTGCTTCAATCACAATTCATTTATTATTCATCTCAGAGGTTTAAAATATCACCCTACTCATGAGTCTTTTGACTTTGAAAACCACATCAAAATGAATAAAAAGGAAGAAATGTGTCAGATTAGACTCTTTATCAGCCTGTTAGACAGTTCAAATTTCTTTTCAGCCTGTCTGTATAGCTAAATGCTTATCCTATACAGAGACTTATTGCTGTAAGCATTTTAAAAAGTGAACTAATGTTGAGAAAATAAATCCAACAAAACATAAAAAACACATTACTCAGGAAATGGAATAACAATATTCCTGAATATACTTTAACTGTTTTAGGATTAGAATCAAATCAATGCAATATCCAATACAATATATAAAAAAGAAGGTCTGTCTGCCAGCGTTTAGTGATTAATATAGTCTATGTTATTAATCTTAAATGTAGTAATTTATATTATAGTGCTGTTAAGGAAATGTATAATGAATACAGTTTTTAAATAAAACAAATATAAATTAATTAGATGCTTATATATTCATAAAATAAATGCTAATTGTATTATTAACACTGGTTTGTTTAAAGCTGAAATGGAACTCATTTATGAGAATATTATTTTGTGAGTTGTTCTGAATTTCATATTCTTGAGATAAAATGAGGGCTGTGACTATTGGAAGTAGATTAGCAAGTAATGGACATTTTCCAATTAATCTAATTCTAATAATATTTCAGTCAAGATTCTTGGCTTCTTTCTTAACAAGTTTGAATCTGAAACAAGAAATGCTGTCCTTGTGAGGGTGATAGTGTCCTAATTATCACATAATGTAAAAAAAGTAAAAAAGAGATTCCATGTTCTATTATATAAATCTTTTCAAAGAGGTATATTACAATGTATTGAGAACATGTACAAAATCTTTCTTTTTTAAGAATTAAACCAGTCATGCCAGGCAGAATTGACTGATAAAATTTCTCTAGCAAACCTATATAGTTGATCTTGACTTCATCTCATTATGATTTTTCAAAAATAGTATTGGTAAGCAGTGTTCTCATAAAATATTTAAAATTATAGCAGGAATAACTAGAATGTAGATATATTGTTTCAGAATGAATTATTGTTTTTTTGCCCTAGCCCTAGTGTCATTAATTCTACACCTTGGGAAATGCATATTTTTCCTAGAAGCAATGGTCTTAAATAGAGATTCCCGAGCAGACTATTTCTATTACAATTACCTATTTTAGAAATGATAAAACAATTATTTGAACCTAAGGTACTTTCTTTGCTTTTACTTCCCCTAAATCCATTTCTTTCAGCCTTGTGTCATTTTAGTCTTCTGTCATTTTAGGCCTGAGGGCAGTATTTGATTTTGTATTATATAAGCTGCTCTAGATGCTTTTTACACTGAATTTATGGTATAAATGCTTTGAATAAATAATATAGCTTAGATGAACAGTTCTGTTGATTAGTCATATGATAATAAATCTTTCTTAAAATGTCTTTCGACAGGATAAATCTGCAGTTATGAACCTTTTTGCTACTTCTCCCTTTGGGATTATATTATTACTGTCTACCTTGCTACAGAAGAGCAATGGCAAATGTAAAGAAGCAGGTTCAAAGAGAGAGATGAATTTGAGCATCCAGTACCAACTTCCATATTTCATTGCGGAAACCCCGATACAAAATATTATTCTCTACAGACAGCACCTGTATGTAGGTGCAGTCAATAAAATCTATGTCTTAAATGAAACTCTTCACAGTGTCTATGAATACAAGACTGGACCTGTTCTGGAGAATCCAAGTTGTGCTCCATGTGATGAATGTAAGCCTAAAGGAAATCAATCTGATATATGGAAAGATAACATTAACATGGCTCTACTCTTTGAAACATACTACGATCATCATCTTATCAGCTGCGGTAGTGTGGCCAAAGGAACCTGTCAGCGCCATGTCATTTATCCTGATAATCCTGCTGACATTGGAAGTAGAGTACACTGCATGTATTCCAAACTGATGGATGAGGAATCAGATGAGTGTCCTGACTGTGTTGTAAGCCCCTTAGGAACCAAAATTCTGGTGGCAGAAAAAGAAAGATTTGTATATTTCTATGTTGGCAATACTGTAAGTAATTCACCTGAACAGGACCATTTGCTTCATTCAATATCTGTTCGAAGATTAAAAGAAACTCTGGATGGATTTGAGTTCCTCACGGCTTACTCTTACATTGATATTCTTCCAGAATTCAGGGATTCATACCCCATCAAGTATGTTCATGCATTTGAAAAGGACCATTTTGTGTACTTCCTTACCGTTCAAAGAGAATCTCTTGACTCCCAAGCTTTTCATACAAGGATTATAAGGTTTTGCTCTTTTGATTCTGAGTTGCATTCATATGTGGAAATGCCCCTTGAATGCATTTACACTGAAAAACGTAAGAAGAGGTCAGCTAAGAGGTCAAATGAGGTATTTAATATTTTACAGGCTGCATATATTGGTAAGCCAGGTGCAACCTTAGCCCAGCAAATGGGCCTTAATATGAATGATGATATTTTATTTGGTGCTTTTGCCCAAAGTAAACCAGACTCTTCAAACCCGACTCCTAAATCTGCTGTCTGTGCAGTTTCTATCAAAACCATCAATGAATTCTTTGGCAAGATTGTAGACAAACAAAACATGAAATGTCTGCAGCATCTCTACAAGAACAACCAATACTGTCTGAACAAGGTAAGTAAGTATTGTATTATAGGATGTTAATGATCTAACACTGTCTAATTCCCACTGAATGTTCCAGTATTGAATATGTGACTATGCTGATTTTAATAATGAGTAGTAGTTATTATCTTGGACTATATTTTGGCTGTGATCCAGGATGTCTTAGTGTACTTCAGTTTCACTATTAATGCTAGTTACTGCCAATTGTGATTTATCTTCACATAAAACAGTTGTTATAAGTGTTGGATATAAAAGTAATAGGAAGATGCAGTCAGAAATTAGAGTTTGCATTAAAAGGTAAAGGTTTCCCTCACACATATGTGCTAGTTGTTCCTGACTCTAGGGGGCGGTGCTCATTTCTGTTTCAAAACCAAAGAGCCATCACTGTCTGAAGACATCTCCATGGTCATGTGGCCGGCATGACTAAATGCCAAAGGCGCACGGAATGCTGTTACCTTCCCACTTGCATTTTTTACATGCTTTCGAACTGCTAGGTTGGCTGAAGCTGGGACAAGTAATGGGAGCTCACTCCGTTACGTGGCACTATGGATTTGAACCACTGAACTGCCGATCTTTTGATTGACAAGCTCAGCGTCTTAACCAGTGAACCGCCGTGTCCCTAGACGCGTTTTCATTAGAGATAGTATAAACTCTAAACCCTGTTTTCTTCTAATCAGTAGGAAAATGGGTGGTGTTGAGGACACAAATCAAAATAGAGAACTCTACTCAGGTTTAATAAAGCCAAATACCATACATTAACAAAGTGCTTCTGTTCCTGCATAATCTTTCAGTTAAACCACAAGTAGATGAATATAGCAATCAGAAAGCTTTCCAAAATTTCTACTGCAAGTCTTCCAAAATGTTTAGGTATTTATTTATTTTTGGTATTTATTTATAGACCTATTTCCAATAACTCTGGAACAATACAATCATGGATAAAGTTCATGTTCATGGATCTAGAAGACAAACAATGAATAAAAAAACAAAAAAACTTAACAGCAGCTCAACAACCACCTTACCACTGGAAAAGTAGTGTGGGGAAACTGCACAGATGTTCTGATAGATGGCATTGTTTAATTAAAAAAAAATCTAAATGCACCTACTCTGCCCAATATTATAAGATGGGCAAAATCTGTCCTGCCTCAGATACCTAAATTATATGCTGTGGAGTTGATAACTAGTAGTTTGACTTTACAACCAAAAGCCAACTGGTAACCAGTGCAGTGGACAGAGCAGTGGTATCATATGGTCGAATAAAAAGGGAACGAGATTCAAGGGTTTTGTCATTTTGTCAATTTTAATTTTATTTTCATAGGAATAAAATTCCCAAAGGGTTTAGGGGGAAGAGGAAAGTGGCCTTAGAATAGTTTCATTGAAATTAAAAGATGGTTAGCAAACAATCTTGAAAGGCTTTGAATAATTTCTCTGTGGATTGGGGGTATTGCCACTTTAATGATGTGGAAACTGAAATACAGTAAATCTGGGGAGAGATTCAATTTTAGTCATTTTCAGCATGACATTAAAGGATGGTAGTTCTTTCAGTTTGATTCAGCATAGTCCTCTTAAAGTAGAAACAATTGCATAATCAGACTTCTGCTTTTGGAATGAGAATAAATTTTGCTTCCCCCTCCCTCAAAAAAGCAAGAACTGCTCAGTTTTTTATAATTTTTATTTGTTATCTCTTTGCATTGTTTTATTCTTCTAGCAAAACATGCTGAATGTGGAAATGCAGATAAAGGGAAGAGAAAAAATATAGGAGAGTGAAATGAAGAGCCCCCTAAAATCAAATAAAAAGACATAGTGAAATAAACATATGGTAATATTTATTTATTAAGATGATAGATGAAAGAAATTGAGTTACACTTATTTTATAATGGGAAGAAATAATTGCAGCTTTCCATCAGGAAACCAAAGGAGCTTTATTGATCTTTTGTCCTTCGGGTATAGCAACATTTAATAAAATAAAGACAAAATAACACAGATTTTACAAGCATAGGCTTTTCTCATCTTCCCTTAGCAGGTTTTCTGGTCATATGTCTAGACCAGAAGTGTCAAACTCAATTTCATTGAGGGCTGCATCAGGGTTGTTTTTGAACTTGGGGGGCCAGGGTGGGTGTGGCCAGGGTGGGTGTGGCCAGCTCAATGTCACTCATATTGGGGGTGCCTGTGATTGCTTTGCCAGTGAAAACGGGTTCCCAAGCTCCATTTTCGGCTGTGACAGCCTCCTGCAAACCTCTGCCAGTGAAAACAGAGCTTGGGAGGGCCGCAAGTTCTGTTTTCACTGGCAGAGGCACCGTGGGCCGATTGGTCGCTGTTTCCAGGGTGGCTCTGCAGGCCAGATCTAAGCACCCCATGGGCCAGATTCGGTCCCCGAACCTTGAGTTTGACACCCCTGGTCTAGACAGTTCTTATCACTTGTTTTAAACAGATTCTCATGTTTAAAAACATACACATTACAAATTAATAAAATACAAGGTTGGAGGGTTATTCTACATTTTTATTCCAGTTCAATTCCAGTTTCTGGAATATATAACATTGCCTATTGTTATATTAATGTCTACTTTTAACCCCGAAAATACATTGGGTCAAATTTGAATAGACATAGGACACAAGTAAACGAAGTTTCTACTCAGCTTATTTCTTCTGTAGAGGAAATAGCAGTGTCTAAGTTTAATAGAGTTTCTGGGTCTCTAGAAGGAAGCAGCTTAAAGCTCAACGCTTTTAAACCCTTCCAACGATATTTTTGCAGCCTGGCAATATAGTTTAGACACCAGTTTGTTCAACACTAAGTGAAAAGTAACGTTTATAGGCTAGCATCTATATATTACTAAAGCCTTCATCCTTATGACTTTTTAATTGGGAGAAACTATGTTATAGGTCAACAATTTTTGAAACAAAGAACTTAAAATGGACTAATTTGCAGAATGTGTCTAAAATCTGGCACCCATGTCTCCCGAGGGAGTGACATTTGGGAAAGCTGTGGCTGCTTCAGTGCTACTGGCTGCTCCTGGGCTGCTGTTATGGTCATGTGACTTTTCATTTTCAATGTTCCATGACAGTTTCCCAGCCACTCTTGCAATTCCTTGCTCCCTCCTCCACCTAGCAGCAGTGACTTAACTGCCTCCCCATAGATGTCTTGGTTTATCACGATGACATCTGATTCATTACAGCTCTTATATATAAAATACGCTAAATCAGTGGATATCCCATTATTATTACTTAGCTTGCCACCCACAATGCAAAAATAAGTCTAAAGTGCACAAAACCAGCTTTGGTTTTGCTTTCAAATGTAAATAGAACCAGCTCTAAGTGGCAATATCGTGTTGTTATTAAAAGTTCACTAATTTCCCTTGGTCTGTTTTACCTTTACCTGAGATATTGTGCTTTCATGAAGATGTAATCATAATCTAGATCAAGATGAGTTGAACTATGGTAGATTGATAATTAATGTGTATTATCGTGCTTAATGATTGTAAACTGCATAAAATCACTTATGGGGAAATAGGTGGCACATACATTTAATAAATAAATAAATGTGAGTTCAAATCACAGTTCAAATCAATTGTATTGATAAGAGAGGACTTGTAAGCACATTTGAATGGCTCTGAACAATTCTAAACATCTCTCACCATTGGCCATGTTTTTCAAGGGTCACATTTTCCCTCACCTTATGCTGTAGTCTTGGATTTACTTTATTCTATCCTATTTTTTTCCCCTTCCATTCAGTCATGGGAAACTGTCTGGCCTTGCAGTTTTCTTGGCCCTGCGGTTTTCTTGGCAAAGTTTTTCAGCAGTATTTGCCATTGCCTCCTTCCTAAGACTGAGAGAAAGTAAGTGACCCAAGGTTACCCAGCTGGCTTTGTGCCTAATGCAGGACTGGAATTCACAGTCTCCTGGTTTCTAGCCTGATGCCTTAGACTACAACAAACTGGCTCTCATTCTACCCTTATACTAGAATACTTCATATAGGAAGTTGTTTATGATATTTTGTGTAAATTAAGACAGTTTTAATTCTCATTTAATCACACTGTTTATTTTTCTTTATTTCTCTAACATAGCTAATCCTTTTAAATCATGAATATTTTTCTACATTTAACTAAGAAATAATTAGCAGCCATGCAGACTTTGCTATAGAAACAGTGCATCATCAAACAATTGTCTGCTGAAATACTTTTTGCTTTTTTCTATTTTTGTATGATATATTGTTTGAATTTTGGCAATTCTCATATTAATTAGTTAATAGGGTTATACGCAGCTGGTTTCTGGAATGATAGCATACTCAGTGATTGCAAGATTAAATTGATTAATACATCTACAACTAATCAATGGGATCCTCTGTGCCATAAATCTATAGCTTAATCAAGCAATTATTAGTTTCCTGTTTTGTGCTCTGCCAGCGGGGAATGTGGCATATCAAACCAGGGACGGAAATCTATTACATCTTAAGCATTCATTGAATGCAGGACTGAATATATGTTCGCCTCTAAAATTATGACAATATCTGTTTAATTATGCCATATCTCCATTGCTCCTAAACTGTACCATAAATATGTTCTGACAGCCTCTTTTTCACTGTTGGATCCTATAATGTCACTTCATCTTTCTTCCAGGCCATGAATGAGTCAGATTCAAACTAGATCTGTGGTACCTGTGTTAAAAGTCACATGTTGATACGAGAAGCCATAAATACCTTTAAAATAAATAAATAATATTTTGTCTTTATTCTAACACTGATAAAGACTTTGTCATCCCTTACCTTAAGAGGAAAGTCAGTCAACTGGCAATTACTGAGAACAGGAAAGATATGGATTTTTAGTAGGGTGGAAAAGTTAATGCTGGCATGGTTTCTGCTAAGGCAAGGATTGGTGGATAGTTCTATGGTATTGGGGGGAAAGCCTAAAATATTAATTAAATATTTCCAAAACATTATTGATATAAGCAATTGTTAAAGCCAAGCCTATCTTGATCAGGAAGTGTGACATACTTTTCTACTGTTTTCCGTAGTGAATACATTTTTTTTGCCCTGGGTTGCCTTTTTTGCCATGTGTTGCCTTTGCCATAACACAAAGGAAACAGGCAAAATACAAATAACGCATATGTCCATTATACATGTACCTAAATCAATACTATTTACTTAGTGCTAATGCACTAACCAGATTACAAGAATTGATGCAGTGGTAATCAATACCAAAAGTGAATAATACTATGAAAGATCTTTGAAAAGAAAATGTGCTATGTTTTTAATTTGTATTAGTTAATTACATCAGCATTTGTCTCTTTTTTTCCTTATGTAATCTAACATTAGCATAAACCTTTTTGCTTTTCCTTTATCAGTAAATGAACACTAAGAGTTTCTGGAAATACAGGATACTAAATTCAGAGCTGATGCTATAAATATTTACTGTATATTTAACCATTGTTTCTTTTGACCTGAACTGGTTTGGAGACACACTTCCTATTTTATATGCTTGTTGAATTCAAGCATATAACCACTGTGCAAGAACTCTTTTAATTTTGAAATATCTTACTTTGAATACAGAATTTTTGTATTTTTTACTGTTTTAATAGAGAAGCTTTCTTATTTACAGATTAGAATGTTATCAGCAAGCTTGAGTTCAAATTCTTGCTTCATTGCAGATCTGTTATTTATCTGAAGCTGACATATTTCAGCAAGTTATATTATGATAAAAGCAAAAACATAGAAAGGTATACTACCTTTATTTATTTATTTATTCAATTTATATAGCCATCATCTCACAAGACAGCTCTGGGTGATTTACCACAAGTAAAACAATACAAAATATAATACAAATAGAAGATACAGCAGTCAGTAGACCAAACCAGTCTAAACAAAGTAGCATATCACAAATTTCCACTAACACTCCAGCTCCATGCCCAGGAATATACAACATAAGTTTTTATGATAATGAGAGTTATTATTTTCACAATACAATGTAAAATAATATATAGTATCTGAAATTATGATGACTTTATCTTCTATAGTGTTATAAGAATTAGTGGCAGCTTGCATTATGTTCATAACTTACAAAAATGTGCAAAACAGGTTGTAGGTATCAATTTCCCCACAATATTCATATACAATGCAATATTCAGATCATGCAGCATATTGCTTTAGTATTTAAATAATACATACATGAACAGGATGGAAACCATGAAGCTACTTATTTAGTTTTTTAAAATGCCATTTAGTGCAAGTTCATACAGATTTCTTTCAGAGTGATTTGTAATGCATTATAAATAAAATCATCCTTATGGAGCAGATAATATTGGTAGTGATGATTAGTTAATTTTCATGAGTACCAGTATTTATTATGACATAATGTAGATTTAGAGTTTGAGATGTCAGTTTCAAAAATTTTAAACACATAATTTGTATTAATTTACCTCCGGTCATATGTGCTATGTTGGGTGTACATAGGAAAGCAAGGTTCAGAGCTGATCAGCTGTGAGGTCACTCAGTTGAGAGAGAAAAATTTTATTTAACTTTTTTTTAATACTGAATTTATGTCTTGGCTTTGTTCTGTGCTTTTATTTTGTATAAGTTGCTTTGTGCATTTTTACAGAAAATGGATTATTCATAATTAAAACTATATCTTGCTCAAAGCAATAGTGTTCATTTAACGTAACAGGATTCTTTTTGTTAAAAGCCAAAGAAATACATTAAAGACCCATATTGTGAATATTAGTTGTAGAGTAGCTTCACAGATTATTGCATGAGCAAGTAAAATACAATTTAAGTTTGGACAGGGAGGAAATGAGTTTGTATCATCACATTCCAGTTTTGACCTACATCAGATGCAGGGGGTTTTTTCCCTGAATGAGTCACAAATGGACTTTGTACTTTCACTCAAGTGCATGAAAGGAAGAAATAAAAGTAAGCCACATACCAGTAAAACATTTACAGAACTACAATATTTGTGAGATTTGTCACTGGAATTTGGCAGTGAATATATATATATGTTTAATCCAGAGATAATTTAATTTTCCATTTTGTCTGCCAACTGAATAGTTTAGGGAGTCTTGAGGTGAGGAAGTGAAACTGAAATATATAATTATCTCATATAAATTAAATGATATGGATATTCTCCATGGCAAGTTGCTTGATAAATGGCTTTGAAAGATTTAACCTTTGAAATGGCAATTAAAAATGTTTTAAGGCTGCCTTTATCCATTTAGTGTCTATAGCTGGAATCCAACTGTACACTTGCTGTTGTACACCCTTCACTCTGGAGCCTCATGGCCCCTTCAGCCTAATTTTAAAACTAATTTCTAAACAATTAGCTCAGACCTTTGGCAACACAAATGTGTTCTTTCCCTAGGGACCTTCATTGTTCCAACTGAGCAAAAAAGCAGGTAAAGAGAAAGAAAGCACTTCTCAAAGCCCTTAAGAGGAAGTGGTTTGTTATTACTTCTCTTCAGGGTGGTAGGGTTTTTGTTTTTTTTTAACTTCTCATTTAAGCTACAGGACATTCCAAGATTTCTAGATGGTCTCTGATCAGGGTACTAAGCAGATCAGATCTTCCTTAGCATTCTGAAATCATCAAAGCCTGCTGTAAAGAAAAGCAGGACAGAATGAATGCATGAAATGAATGAATAAATTAAATAAAGTTTTAATGAATAAAGCTAACTGTGGCCTTTTGAAGTGCACCTGTGTTTGTCTGCATAAAATTCAGATTCAGATTTATTAGATTTATATACCGCCCTTCTCCTGAAGGACTCAGGGCAGTGAACAGCCAACAATAAAAAACATACAATACAAAATTTAAAAATTTAAAAACATAAGACAGGAAAGTATTTTATACCGCCTGTATTTCCTTTGGCTGTTAAAATCAATACAATCTTGTCTCAGCAAACCCTGTGCATCCTTAGAATCTGCTCAGAAATTTGGATTTCTTTTGAAGCTTATTTGGAGTGGGAATGGGGATGGGGAAAAGTGAATTGCAGATTCTCAGCCAGTATTTATTAGATAATGGGGAGTGGGATTTCACACCTTCCTTTAAAATGATCTTCCAATAGTCTGAGAACCTTCCAACTCAAGACCAAAACCTGCTAGAATAATTGATACTCAGTGGTATAGTTAGCTCTTCTACTTGAGGGCAAGAAGATGCTAAAAATGTTTTGAACATCTATTAGTCACATTTATATACTCATAGCAAGATATTTTAGGAGTTGAATTTTTAAAAATCTGTTTTTTCTGCTCCTGGTCAAATGCATAATTTAAATTAGATGTTATTGCAGAAATGCAGCAATTAGACATCACCTACACATAGTGATGTGGCTATGTATTTTGAAAAGTTAACCAAATTCTCTCTCTTCTTTTTTATTAGTTTATAGTATAAAATACAAAAATATAAAAACAAATAGTAGGAAAAATAGAGGATGGAAAAGGGTTAAAAAATGTGACATTGTGATGTGGCTATATATTTTGAAAAGATGACCGAATTCTGTTGGCAATTAACATTTTAAAAATTTGATTTCCAGCTGAAATGTGAAATAACAGAATTGCTATCATTACATCCTGGTTTGCTTTTTAAAGGATATATTCCCGTTAATTTTTCAATATGTCATGGCATAAAACATCTTAATTTTTAAACTAATCTTTAAATTTAATAATCAGTAAAAATAATGAGTACAATATTGATTTTAGGAGACAGCTATATTTTTGTTATTTTTACATTATTGTGTATAACTCCAGTCATATTCTAGAACTGAAGTATATCATATATTCTCCAGTATTAAAATGCTAAGTGATCTCTGTTTATTATGTGAAATAGAAATGAATAGGAAATAATTCAGTTAATAGATTATTATTGAATTGTGAATGCAGCATAACTACATTCTTTTTAAGCCTAATTTACTAAGATATATTATGAGGGTAATTTGTCAGAAAAATATGTATTTCCTGTTGATGAATTACAGGATTGAAAACAAAATATATTATATGGTAATAAAAATTACAACATAAAAATAGTTAGTTAAAATATTTCCAGACTAATCTATTTATTTATTTATTTGTTTATTTATTGTTTATTTATTAAACAAATTTATTTGGTTGGCGACTCCAGGTGGCTTAAAAAATTAAACATCCACAATACAGAAACCCATAACAATGATACCATTCCTGCGGCAGCAACAAACACTATCAAACAGCCATTTGATCAGCTCCATTTAAGTCAAGGCCCACTGGCAGAACCATGTCTTCTGGACCTTCTGGAAAAATATCACGGTTAATCTTATATTTGGGTAATAATATTCCATAAGGAGGGAGAAATAACAGAAGACTCTTTTTGTTAGTTCCACTACAAATACTTCTCTGACAGATGGGACCTGCAACATACTTTGCCTTCTTGCTTTGGTGGATCAGGTATATGTAAGTAGGGAGAGGCAGTCCTTTAAATAACCTGACCACAAGTCATGTAGGGCTTTAAAAACAATAACCAGCATGTTGAGTTGGACCTCAGCAAATCGGCAATCTGTGCTTCTCCTGTGAGGAGGGAAACGGCAGTCAGGATGGGGAGACGCTCCTGTCTAGTGCATGTGACCGAGTCTGTCAATC